>JAUZST010009026.1:0-13219 GCA_034779995.1 Parotocinclus haroldoi
TGACGTGGACCAATCAGATTTCAGAGACACACCTGCTTAAAAAGTCCGTCCCCACCAGCCATGCAGCACCAGTCTCTGAGATGGAGAGATCAAGACTCACACTCATCGCTCTAATGTGTAAGTGTTCTCATATTTAAGGCTTATCTGGATCTGAGCTCCTTCACTGTTCAATCTACAGTCTGATGTTTTATTCCAGGTGTTTTCTTCTCCACTCAGAAGAGGATCTCTGGAGAAGAAGTAGAGAGGAGAGTCAGACCGGGAGATGATGTCCTTCTGTACTCAGACTGTGTTTTGGAGACTGGATTTTATCCGGTGTGGTTTAGGAACTGCTCCCATGAGAACCAGCCTCCTCTCGAGTTCCGCGGTGCCGATTTGATGATCGGTGCATTTCCTCGATTCTCAGCTGGGTGGAATCCCTCGAACGGGGCGTATGATCTGCTGATCAGGAACGTCACCGAGACGGATCTGGGACTGTACTACTGTGCCGCCTACGAGAAAAAGTTCACCCACGACAGCAAAGGGGGTCTGACGTCCTTTAACCGATATCGCTTCGGAAACAGGACCACTCTGCTCTCTCTGTATGGTAAGGCGCTTTATTCTTCCTTTGCTTGGTTTGGACCTTCTCCAGTCAGCGTTCCTCTTAAACTAAGGAGCGAGTGTCGCGCGTTCCTCAGAGGATATCTCACAGATATCTCATGCATCCCCGGTCGCCCCAACCCCTCGCACACCGGAAAGAAGGTGTGCCAGCTGGCAGATGTTGGTCAGCGTATCGGCTGGGTGTGTTCTCCTGTCGGCGTTTTTCTCCTCCGTCTCTGTGTACCACCTCTGCAGAAAAGGTAAGGATCTGCCCATGGTTGAAGATCTCCAAGCTTGCCTTAGTGGTCATTCAGATAAAGTAAGTGAGTGTTTTTTAAAATCCACTGCAGAACTTAAAGTCAGTCCGGAAACGAGGCAAAAACAAGAGACGAGAGGAGAGGAGGTCTGTTACGCCTCAATAGACATCCGGAAGGTCAAGAAAAAGAAGAAGAACTCTGATTTCACCACATACTCCGAGGTCAGATTTTGTGAAACGTCAAACTGCTGATTTGTACAAAACAGATCATATTAACTTTATTAAAGTACGAACGTTTTACATGTGGAGATTTTTGTTGTTTTTTTTTTCGAGAAATTCTGGTTATCGTATGCACCTTTACTCGTTTTGCTAAAGTACATTAAAGATAAGCTGGGAGTTTTCGAACCAGCTTTTGTAATTCCTTCACTGTCTTGTTTGTTTATTTCCTTCTCATCACATCAGCTGACAGAAGCACAAACCCCAAGTGAGTTTTTCCTTGCCACTGCCACCCTAGGTTTGCTCAGTTTGGGACTGGTACTTTAGCATAACATAAAGCTGCAAAGCTGCTTTGAGACAACGGTCCACTGGAAGAAGCTCTCTATACAGTTGTGCTCGTAAGTTCACATACCCTGGCAGAATTGATCATTTTTTTGGCCGTTTTTCAGAGAATTGAAACGATAACACCAAAACCTGTGCTTTTGTTCCTGGCTACTGGTTTGGTGAAGCCATTTCTTAGCGTTGTGGGTTTCCAAAGGGACACCATAAGAGGGATTTGCGACTCAAACCTCAAAGTTCAGGTGTAGTTGAAGCAGCAAGCAGTGTATATTGCAGTATATAATAGAGATAATAGTGTCGTTTCCTTCTTTCCTTCTGCTCGGATCGGATTTAAAACTTTGATGCTTGCTTACAAAGCTAAAAATGGACCTGCACCCTTCTACCTTGCAGCCCTTATCACACCTCCGCACTGCACCTTGCTCGCTCCGGTCCTCTAGCACTGCTCGACTGGTCCCCCCTGTCTCTCAGGGGACAAAGAAGGCATGCATCTAGACTCTTCTGTTTTTGGCTCCTAAGTGGTGGAATGACCTTCCCCTCAGTGATTGAACAGCTGAGTCTCCAGCTATGTTCAAACGCCGCTTGAAGACCCACCTATTCCGTACTTACCTCAACTAAACACCCCCTCTTTTTTTCTCTATCGCTTTAAAAAAAAACACAACCTTTTCAGTTTCAAATGTGTATTCTTGTATAATATATATATATATATATATATACCACCAGTTTGTTAATTCTCTGGGCCTTTCTCCACCCCATTTTCCAGTTGCCTACATCATAGTTATCTTCCTTTTTAAGAATGCACCTCCCCAGAAGTCCAGATTTCCATTGCCCAAATCATATTGGTGACGCAGCGTCCTGCTGACCATTTTTCAGATATATGGATTGTGGCTTTTGACCTCTGGTATAGTCCAGATTGATTTCCAATCATTATACAATGGACACTAAGATGAAACTGTCACGTCTAACCATTGGAGTTACTGAAGCTGTAAGCTACTGGAGCTGGGGCATCATGGCCCAAGGCTGGAGCATCTTCCGGTCTGTGTGTGTGATTGTGTGTGTGTGTGTGATCTGCCTCATGGTTTTCACAGGAGTTCCTCTTCACTCTGACATATTTTACCAACAAGGCAGCTTTCCTTACGAGTTCCAATGGTTCATAAAAGAAGCTCTAACTATAACAGACCCCTGCATGTTTCATCCAGTGTTGCCACTGCCGCTATGAGCCATGGGGAAAGCAAAAGAATTATCAATGGATGTGCGGGAGAAGATTGACGAACTTTATAAAACAGGAAAAGGATGTAAAAAGATATCCAATTAATTAAGAACGTACAGGACTCTCTGAAAAGAAGTGATGTCGCTGTTTCAGGATGCACAATAAGGAGGCACCTGAAGCAAAATGGGTTGCATGGTCGAGTCGCCAGAATGAAGCCATTACTACGTCCCTGCCACAAAGCAGCCCGCTTACAATATGCCAGACAGCACAGAGACAAACCTCAACATTTCCGGAACAAAATTATTTGGAGTGATGAGACCAAAATAGAGCTTTTAGGCCACATCCATAAACGCTACGTTTGGAGAGGAGTCAACAAGGCCTATGATGGAAAGTACACCATCCCTACTGGGAAGCACGGAGGTGGGTCGGTGATGATTTGGGGTTTTGTGAGCTACACAGGCACAGGGAACTCGGTTAAAATGGATGGGAATATGAATGCAGCATTTGATCATATTAGGAAAATTGGCACTCACCAGCCCGGAAGCTGCCCATGGGACGCACTTGGGTGTTCCAACATGACAATGATCCAAAACACAAGGCCAAGTCGACCTGTCGTTGGAGTCGCTACTTTGTGGCTCGGTGGGGTAGCACGGCTGCGGTCTCGGTCATTTCTTGGCGGAGTCTACATGTCCGCCCTGTGTCTGTGTGGGTTTACTCCGGGTGCTCCGTTTTCCTCCCACAGTCCAAAGACATGCGTGTTAGGTTAATTGGTGTCTCTAAAAGTGGCCCTTAGTGCGTGACTGTTTTCGTGACTGTGTGTGTGTGTGTCCTATGATGGTTTGGCTGGCCCGTGACCCCGTGTTGATTAGGCACAAGATAATGAATGGATAGATGGATGAAGGGTCAGAAATCGGTCTGCAAATGGTTCTTTTTTTAAAAACGTATACACAATGTGGGATAGGTAAAGCAATGCCTTTTCCCCCTCATCAACCCCTGAGAGTGTGAACAACAAATTCATGTCACACAAACAGGAGCGCCTGCAGCTCGGGTCACTCTTTTAGATCCGAAGGTTCACTCAGATTCACTCTGATAATGTTCTGTTCTGAGCAAAGGACTGCATTAACAGCCTCAACATCTAACCACAAAAAAGCACAGAAAACGTTCCACAGCTCATCGCATATCGTTCATCAGAGCCGATAAACAAGAGGTCTTTATCACAAGAGGTCGACCGCATGGTTTAACCGCATACAGAGCACAGGCGAAATGTTCCACTGACGTGGACCAATCAGATAAAAGCAACTCGAAATATAAAGACCTTCAGCACCACCCACCCAGCACCAGTCTCTGAGATGGAGAGATCGAGAGCCACACTCATCAGCCTCCTGTGTAAGTTCGGCTTGAACTCTTCATTTCATCTCAGGAAAGGACTCAAGAATTCTCTGAGGAAATGAAGTTCTGATGTTTTTTGGTAGGTGTGGGGTTCTTGGGTCGGAGCGGGATCTCCGGAGAACACGTCGAGATGAGAGTCAGACCGGGAGACGTGGCCTATCTCAGGTGCGATGATTTTGGAGAGACGACGCTCAATACGGAGTGGTTTAGAAACTCTTCTCATGGGACTCCATCTCCAGTCGGGATAAAGTTATCGGATTTGAGCAGCGGGAATCTTCCACGTTACTCAGCCGTGTGGAATCCCAGCACCAACGTCCATGACCTGGTGATCAGGAATGTCAGTGAAGCAGATCTGGGAGTGTATTACTGTGCTCTGTATGAGACAGCATCTCGTGTGTATCATTACGGAAGATCGTCCACTCAGCTCTCTTTGTTTGGTAAGTTTTGGCTTAGGAACTGCTGGTAAATGTTTGGGCCCGTTTTGTTTTTCACCGCGGTTTATAATTTTACCCTGCTCCCTTAGTGTTCTGTTTCCGTTTTTCCCCTTACGCTGCGCATGTCGTTTGTTTTCATTTACACCTGCCATCTATTGGCTAGTATCTTTTCATTATGCTCACTCCCCCCTTAACTACATGCACCTGTTTCCACTTGTGTTCGTTACGTTTGATTATCTAAGCCGGGCGTTCACGTTCGTGTTTGCCGGCTCATTGTTTGATGGCAGTTTTTTCTCCCCGTTTGTGTTCGTTTTGTTTGGTTAGTCTATTTTTTTTGGACGACGCTGCTACAATTAACGGCTGTTTGAAGCCATTAGGAATCGCGGCAGATACGAGCTGTCCCCGGATCCGCGGTCATTAGAGACCGCACCTGGATCCGAGTCTGGAGGAACAGCCCTCGGATCCTCGGCCTTTAGAGCCTGTCTCCGGATCCGAGGCCTTAAAAGGTTGTCTCCGAATCTGCGGCCGTAAAAGGCAGTCCCCGGAACCTCGGCCATCGGAGACCATCCCCGGATCCCTGGCTATTGAAAGTCGTTTCCTTTTTATTCCCCTTTGTTGTCCTTTTTCATTTCTTTTTGTTCAGGTGATTTTTTTCCTTCCCGTTCTTTTTGATTAAGGCCGTTTTGTAAACCCTCGGCCCCTAAGCCGCCATGTGGACCCTCAACTCCTAAGTTGTTCAACGGACCCTTGGCACCAAGCCGTTCTGCGAACCCTCGGCATCCAAGCTGTTTGCGGACCCCCGGCACCCAGGCTGTCTTGGGGACCCTTGGTACCCATGCCGGATCTCTGGACTTTCGGATGGGACCTTTCTCTTGGTTTTGTTATGCCTGAATCTTCGTGTAAATAAATGTTCTTTTGTTCCCCTTATTTGTGGTCTGCCTGTGGATCTTGGACTCTATTTTCAATCCTGTGGGGATCCTGGGGATTTGGCGAGACCAGGAATGGTCTTGCCAGATTCTCAGGACAACCCCACGTAACAGTAACGAAGAGTAGAGAGTATGGAATTGTCCAGCTGGTTTCTCCGTGTCTGTATTCTTCAGAGGAGGCATCTAGCATTGGGACCGGGAGTCCAGGATGGTGTGTTAGGTGGCAGCTGTTACTCGGTCTGGGTGCTGGGTTTGTTCTCCTACTGTCACTTTTCTCCTCCGTCTGTGTGTACCACCTTCGCAGAAAAACCACTAAAGGTACTCTGGTTTAATCCATCCTTTAGTTGCAGCTTTAGTTTGCGCTGTTTCAGATCAAACGCTCAATCTGCTTTATTCGCTGTACAGCAGAAATCGAAGCGGACCAGAACCAAAGTCAGAGAAGACAAACTCGAAGTGCGAAGGTACCACAACAAGCGCGCACAAATAAAAAATAATGGGTGTTTCGAAATCTTTTGAAATGTTAAACGCTCACGCAGGCTCGAGGAGACGAAGTGTGCTACGCAACGATTGATGTCCAGAAGCTCGAGATGAAGAAAACGAAGAAGAATTCAGATTTCACCACGTATTCCGAGGTCAGAACTACGGGAATGTAACCGCTCATCGCCTTCTGGACTATTAAATCGTTTTAATTGTCTATTGTTTGGAAGTGATATATTAATTAATTACCTTTGTCTTGCTGTTGATCTTGACTTTGTTACTAAGCCTTAATTCTATTAATTACAGTCTGAAGGATTTCAAACTGGCTCTGATCGTCTTTTCTGGCCTTTTGATTGCCTATGTGTCAACAGTTTTACCTCTTTTTCGTAAAAGTGACTCCTCGTGACGCTCCACATTGGGGTGTCCGGGTAGGGGCTATGTCAGGAAGGGCGTCTGTTCACCTGAACACCTGGAAGGTTTTTGGTGGGGGAAACAATTTGTTGCTCAACTCAGCTTGGTTCTTTACCATAGTCACATATTCCGACCCAGATCCTAATCCTGATTCTGATTTACACCCATTCGGCTCTAGCCACAGCCCTAATGTTCGAACTCTGGAATCATGGTCCAAAACCAGAACCTTATCCTCAGTCCTAAAGCTTGCCTCAGCACCAGGTGCCAAAGCCTGCTTGTAAACCCTGAATCAGACAGTGACACAGTCGCTTCCACAAACCTGAAGATCCAGGAGGTTCAGCACCACAGACAGCACAGATCTGCTCCCATATCTGGAACAGTTTTCTTCTTCTTTCCTCGCGGTTCAAGTCTCTTGATGCGGGGTCCGCTCATTCCCATGAAGGCGCGACGAGGGAATACAAGTCAATGCCAATTTAGAGACACCAATTAACCTAACACGCTCTAAACCTAGTCTTTGGACTGTGGGAGGAAACCGGAAGTGCCCGGAGTAAACCCACGCAGACACGGGGAGGACATCCAGACTCTACACAGAAAGGACCCAGGCCGCCCCGCCCTGGGAACGAACCGGGGACCTTCTTGCTGTGAGGCGGCGGTGCCCCCCCACCGAGCCCCCGTGCCGCCCCATATCCTGAACATTATCGGTTTGATTTTTGATCAGTTCAGTTTTAACAGTTCGGCACAGCTTGTGAAATCTTACTTACTGACAAGTTTACACACACACACACACACACACACACACACACACACACACACACGGTTTACCAACCCTACATCTCAAACCGTCCCCGCCCCCTTCAGCAGCGAGGCCCATACAGGAAAACCACAGAGAGCTCGTGCAGCTCAGACCTCTCGCGCTGAGCTGATCTAACCGCTGATCTCAGACCTGTTTCGCTCGGCACGCTCTGTACATCACACTCTGTTATTGTGGCGAAACTGATCTGGAGTCAGATTTAAAGACGGCAACACAACACCCACGCAGATGCATGCACAGAGCCATGGAAACGTGGTTAGAGATGGTCACCGTTCAGTTTCGGAGAAAAGTGCACAAACAGGAAGTCTGCTCTAACGTCCTGCTGCAGTCTCTGTGCGTGCCTGTGTGTGTGTGTGTGTGTGTGTGTGTGTGTGAAAGGTTACACCTACACCAGACGTTGTGTGGAATAATATAATGCTGACCTTCATACTCATCTCAATTTGAACTTAAAGGTGTAAATATCAGCTTTGAGAACTTAACATTTCATATAAAAAGTCCCTAAAATAATATCATAAACGTTACCTACCTAACCTGGTCATGGCATCGTAGGTCCAAACAATAGGAATAGGATAACATGGGAATCATCACGCTCACAATATTAAAAAAACAAGAAAGAAAACCGATTTGTCCCTTGCTGTTGATTTTTTTCTCCTGACCGCATCCACACAGCGGGTTTTAGAGCGTGAGAGCGTTTCACCACTGAGGCGGACCAATCAGATTAAGGACACACACCTAGTTAAAGCCCCACGCCCACCGCCCATCGTCCCCACTCAACACCCGTCTCTGACATGAAGAGCACAAGCCTAAGACTCATCAGCCTCCTGTGTAAGTTCGGCTTGAACTCTTCATTTCATCTCAGGAAAGGACGTAAGAAATCTCTGAGGAAATGCAGCTCTGATGTTTTTTGGTAGGTGTGGGGTTCTTGGGTCGGAGCGGGATCTCCGGAGAACACGTCGAGATGAGAGTCAGACCGGGAGACGTGGCCTATCTCAGGTGCGATGATTTTGGAGAGACGACGCTCAATACGGAGTGGTTTAGAAACTCTTCTCATGGGACTCCATCTCCAGTCGGGATAAAGTTATCGGATTTGAGCAGCGGGAATCTTCCACGTTACTCAGCCGTGTGGAATCCCAGCACCAACGTCCATGACCTGGTGATCAGGAATGTCAGTGAAGCAGATCTGGGAGTGTATTACTGTGCTCTGTATGAGACAGCATCTCGTGTGTATCATTACGGAAGATCGTCCACTCAGCTCTCTTTGTTTGGTAAGTTTTAGCTTAGGAACTGCTGGTAAATGAAACGTAGAAAGCATGGAATTGTCCAGCTGGTTTCTCCGTGTCTGGTTTCTTCAGAGGAGGCATCCAGCATTGGGACCGGGAGTCCAGGACGGTGTGTCAGATGGCAGCTGTTGGTCGGTCTGGGTGCTGGGTGTGTTCTCCTACTGTCACTTTTCTCCTCCGTCTGTGTGTACCACCTTTACAGAAAAACCACTAAAGGTACTCTCTCGCTCTTTATTTTTTATGAAACTCTGATTTTCATGACATTTTCATGCTAAATCTGTCCCCTCCCCATCCCCCTCCCCCTTCCTGATATCAGATTCTGAAAGGAAAACGTCCCAGCTGGCTGAGACCCGACTTCAGGTACAATCTGTATTTCACTCACTATGATGTCGTTGAGTTTCCTCTCTCACTCTCTCTCACTCTCGCTCACTCTCTGTCTCTGTCACGTCAGCTTGGGGATACAGACGTGCACCGGTGTAAGCAGATGAGGAACGGAGAGATCTGTTTCCACACTGAAGTTTACTACACGGCTCTGCATCACTAAATCAAATCCGATTCAACCCGAATCCATTAAATAACCCCGCTTTATAGTTTTCTGGTTTCGGAATGTTTGACGTGTCCTTCTTCTTTAATAAAGACATCACAATCCAATGATGAAGTTGATTTGTCACGTGTTCTGTCCTTACTGTCTTAACAAACACCATTTCCCAGTCGGGAACACCCACTCAGGCCCAGTTAATCAAGGCCCGCTGGTCGTCTCCCACACTTCCTATTGGCTTCAGACTTGAACCGTCCTGAATTTGGCCTTACTAGCTGGTTGTATTTTTTCTACCATGAAAATGATTTGTTTTGCAAAAAATAATAATGTATTTTGTTTAACTGAGCATGGTCACGCTGTATTACGCCACAACCCGAATCCAAAACCACATCCACTGTATGTCCTTAATCAAAAAAGTGAGGTGAAAGTCTCCTGAATCCACATTTTATACCTCATTAGTTAATATTTGATCATAAGCGAGTGTGTCACAGTTCATGAACGGTTTTGGGGTCAATTAAGGTCGGAGACCTACAGCAGGTCATTGACCTTAAGGTTGTGTCCCTTCTATTATAGTTATAATTCGAATTAATATCCGAAGATCTGCTTTCTAAACGTTGGTGAGAATTACCTTTCCCCTCAAGAGTCGAATCCGCTCCCCTTCTGAATCAGAAAACATTTGCCAAGATTAATTCCATTTATTTTTCCAAGGTCGTATTAAAGTCGCAACACAGTGAGCAAGTGCCCTCAAAGCACTTCTACACATCTCCTTTAATCACTGATGGTCAGACCTCGGTGCAACTCGCAGAGAGAGGAAAACTTCCCGCTGACATTGGCCAATCAGCTTGTGGCGAGACCACAAGTGCGACCACGACCTCGGCGCTCTCCTGCATCTGTGTAAGTAAAGTTGTGCAATCTCCAGCGTGAACCGAGCTGACCTGAAATCTGCAGAGGAAGGGAGGAAGTTCTGTTCGAAAGAAGAAATTAGGAAATTATGGAATCGATTCAATGGGCTCTCAGTGCTACTGACACCATCTTCCCAACGAGAAGCCTCGGCTCGGGGGAGCCTACCTGTCCAGATGGAACTTTTTCCGGCTCCGAAGATGAAAATGGATAAGTTGAAAGACCACGATTGCTCCCAAGAGTGCAACGTAAACTGGGATCACTCGAGGCAAAACAATCGTTTTACGATGTTATGTATCTGTGATTTGACCTTGACGTTGAGCTGCAGAGAATGGAAATTCCTCCTGAAGATTCCGCTGCTACGGAAACCCGGCACTTCCCCTGTTTTCCTCAGACTTGCTGGAGTGTGTCGGCTCCAGAAGTTTTGGTTTGGACTGGTTTGCTTTTAGACAAGCCATTCTTTGGGTCGCCCTCTCTCCCATCCCATGAACTCGCTGTTAGGGTTCCTACCTTTCGGCCCGGAGCGTTCGGCTGTCCTGGCAGTTTGACGTTACAGAGCAATCGGTGAGGCGATTTGAAAATGGTGCTTGATTTACGACCTGATTACGAACAGCTGCTTCTCTGGCTATTTAAGCGCTAGGTTCCAGCGCCGTTCGCTGATTCCACTCTCGCACCCGACCACCGACGCACACACACACACCGTGACACACTGGACGTTCGCTCGGTCACTATGGTCAGCTGGTAACGTCCCGGGGCTATTAGTGCCAAAGGACACGTATGGGGGGGAAACCCGCGAGGTAATCTGGCATTAGGGATAGATTAAGGGTTTCCCATTCTGTACCCACTCGCTCCCAATCGAGCGTCACTCCAGCCAGCTGCGCACCCCGGCTCGGTTTCTCCGTGCGCTCCTCGCGCGCTTGAGCTCACGCTCATTCCGTCCTGGGCACCTTTCGAGCCTCACTCTAGTCGGCCGCCCACTCGAAATGAGACGCGCCCCATGGCGTTCCCACGCTGTATAGCCGCACTCCAACCGGGTGCCGGTTCCAAATGAGACGCGCCCCGGCTTGGGGTTTTCCGCACCCGTTGCTCTCTCGACCTGAGACACACCCCGGCTGGCTTCTTCGCGCTACTTGCGCGTACGAGGTTACGCTAATAGTTAATATATATTATTTTCCCTATTATCATTATACGCTGTGGGATTCTGTCTCTCCCGCATTCTTGGGTTCTAACACCCAACTCATGACACTCGCCTTCCATTTTTTTCACTGCTTCTCCCCCAGTCGCATCGTGACGGGTCTGTGTGAGCGCCGCCCACGTCAGCTGCTATGAAGCCGCACGGCCGCTCGCTGTTGCTGTTTTTTTTCCCCCAGTCCCTTTCCCAGTTCCCCGTGGCTAGTCTGTTGTCAGTGTCATTATATGTGCTTATGTGCTAAGGAGTTTTTTTTTTCGTGCTCACAGGTGGAGTAAGTGGGCGGGGCTTTTTTTCTCCAATCTCCAATCTTTCCCGATGTTTTGGATGGTTTTCATTTCGCTGTATAATTTATATGTGACAAATAAATCTTGACTTGATACCAGTCGAGTCTCGTCCCTCCCTACTGTGACTGTGTTTGCAAGAGTGGACTTGAAGCGTCTCCGCTAAGATCTGATTTAGAGAGCAAAAAGAGCATGAATGTAACGTTTATTTTATTTGTTTAGGTTTTTACATCAGTAAATATAAACCCACTTCACGAAATACTCAGTCCTGCTGAGGGTCTCTGAGAGAAACCAGTTCACCAACTGGCATGCTTTGGGTCTGGTATCCGTGTGAATGCATGAAGAACATGCCAAGCTGCACACAGATTTAGCTTACGATGATCGAATGAATGAAAAGAGGCCGGACAGGGGGCGCTACACTCGGACTTCTGAATACGTGCTGAAATCAGCGTGCTTGAAAGTTGTTTTCTTCTTTTTCTGATTAAGGCTCTGGACGTCCAGCGAAGCGTAACAAAGCTCCAGGTCGCTGACCTGCAACGGGTAGAAATGGTCGTTCAGAGGTTTTTAACGGTATTTTAACAGCGTATGATGTGCAGAACCCATCGCTCTGTGCTGTAGTACCTCGTGACGACGTCCTGCCTGATCGGCATCTAGTGGAAATGGGAAAACAAAATGACCCGCAAGATCAGCTCGAACCCTGGTAAATGATCGTGCGCGCTCCCGAAGGTGCGACTGGACTGTCAGACACGCTGCGGTCAGCTTACCTCTGATTCTTTTTCCACAGAGGCAGTACACACAGACGGCCGAGAGAAACGACGAGACAAGAGCAACCACGGGCACCACAACGACCAACAGCTGCCAGGTAACACCGCCCTGCGGTGCGCTCGCCTTCGGGGTCGCGGTCACGTGTGTGTGTCCTTCTTCTGCATGCATGAAGGAATTCACAAAATAAAACTGTGGCATTAAATATCCACAATGCACTCTGGGGATCAGTCTAGAGACGGATCAATGTGCAATCAGGTCTTTGGTTTAGCACTTCATCTTAAATAACAGACCGACCGGCAGCAGGGTGCAAGGGCTACACATGCTGGAGATGGAAAATCAGCCGTGCTCCACTTTTCCTGATTCACCAGGGTCTTGTAAGGCAAGATTCTGTGGCATATTCTAAACAGATACATTGAAGTGTTCAAGAGTTACTTCTCAATGCGTAGCCCTTGGAAACTCGGTTTGAACCGTGTCTGTACGTTCAACGGTTCAGCCCGTGTTAATCGTGCAAAACTGGAGAATAATAATAAGACGAATAATATGAAGAACATTTAGGAAAAGGGAGTGAATTTCACTTTACAATGATGAAATGAATCAGATTTCTGATCCAATTACGGAAATAAATCCCTAAGAATTGTCGGCTGCGGTAGCCTAGCGGGTAAGAGACTGGACTCTGGGCCCGATGGGCCAGGGTTCAAATCCCACCTCTGCCAAGGTGTCCCAGTTGGGTCCTTAAGCAAGGCCCTTATCCGCCGATTGCTTGAACTGCAAGGCTATAACTTGATCTGCAGAACTCTAACTTTTACATCTTATAAAAGTTGTTTTGTTTGAGCACAGAATTCCTACTTGAAGCACAGTTTAAACACAAAAAGGTGGGTCGATTTCACATGTATAAATGTTATCGTAAGAGTCCTGGCACTTTTTGCAAAACACCAGCAAAAGCAGCCCAATAATAGATTTGTTCTTACCGGTGAGAGAGAGGCGTGCGCTCAAGTCCCCGTACTGTATTTCCGTCTGGGGAACGATCAGTCCGTGGCCTGTGAGGACCTTCTGATCCGTCCTAGCACAGTAATAAAGGCCGAGGTCTTTTTCAGTCACGTTTTCAATCCTGAGATCAAACGATTTATTGGTCGAATTCTCCTCAAAACGAAAGCGTTTAAAGCTCAGTCTCATTACGTCCTTCATGTTGAGCGTAAGAGGCGGTTGATTCTCATGCGAGCA
>JAUZST010009027.1:0-13219 GCA_034779995.1 Parotocinclus haroldoi
GAGAGAGAGAGAGAGAGAGAGAGAGAGAGAAACAGAGAGAGCAAGAGAGAGAGAGAGAAACAGAGAGAGCAAGAGAGAGAGAGAGAGAGAGAGAGCGCAACAGAGAGAGAGAGAGAGAGAGAGAGAGAAAAGAAAGAGAGAGAGCAACAGAGAGAGCAACAGAGAGAGCAAGAGAGAGAGAGAGAGAGAGAGAGCAACAGAGAGAGCGAGAGAGAGAGAGAGAGAGAGAGAGAGAGAAAAGAAAGAGAGAGCGCAACAGAGAGAGAGAGAGAGACTCTTCCAGCTAAACTAGAACTCCATACTGAATAAACCGAATTCTTAAATTCTACTAAATAATCAACTGGACGAAAATGAACGTCGTCATTATCTGGAGTAAAGTGACTGACCGTGAATCATCATTAACTTTACTCTGCGGGGATAAACATGGCAGCCCTCAGGCTCTCTGCAGAAAAAAGAACAAGCTAGCTCAAATGAAAATGTCGATGCAGAAGGTGCAAGTACAGTGCAAAACATGAAAATTATCTTCATTTCCTTTTCCTAAATGAGATATGAAAAAGAAGGTGACATGGCGTTTTTCACTGTTCTGAGTCTGGCAGTGCAAAACTAAACCGTCTTCTTAAACCACAGAGAGCAGCTGTAGACTTTACTCAGTAACTGCAGGCTAGAAAAATAAAATCCTCTTGCCTATAATGAGCTCAATATTCTGATGCACTTTTTAGACAAACCACACAAATACTTTATCAGTGATTGGGGAGTTATACATTTAACAAACTCAGGGTGGGTCGTCACGGTTTTCTTTTTAAGTTAGGCAATATAAAGCGTTTTAAACACACAGTGGCGCAGGGCTTTGTGGTCGTCTCCCAGCTCCAGCGTCCCCAGTCCAATCCCGACCTTGGACTTCATCTGTATGGCGTTTTCCTATCCGTGTTTATGTGAATTTACTCAGGGTGCTCCATTTTCCTTTCACATTCTAGAGTAATTTGCGTTTGGTTAATTGGTGTTTCTGAATTGCCCTGAGTGTGTGTGTGCCCTACGATGGATTGGCACAATGACTATGGTTGTTCCTCACTTGTGCCCTATGCTGCCGGCTAGAAATAATTAGATTAGAAACCAATGAGCGAATGAATGAACAAAGCATCTTAAAAGCAGCATATTTGTACCCCTCTGAGTAACAGGAAATGAATATTAAAAGGTGATCAGCTTTCTTTCATGTCTCTTCAGCTTTGATTGTCCACGAGGGACCCTCTGTGTTCCGCATATTCAACCGCTGGCAGGCAGTCAATCAGAAGTGGAAAGTTCTGAACTACGATAAGAAGAAAGACAAAGAGGAGCTAAAGGCCAGCGAAGGCGACTGGACTCTGTCTCTGCTTCATCAGCAGGAGCAGGCGGGAGCCGGCATGTCCCCCTCCACCTCCTCGTTAATGGCTGCCGCGATGGCTCCCGACACACCAAATGCCACAGCAGCAGGTCTCAGTACAGATGACTCCACACACACCCACAGCAGTGAGACTGCTGGGACCGATCACCACTGTCCTTATAACTTTTTCCATCTATTAAGCCATCTTCGGCCACATGAGCTCCGTGGCAGCCAGCCTCCCAACACCAGCACCAATCTCAACACCAACAGCAGCACCAGCACAAGCAGCCATCAGCCCAGAGAACTGGTTATGAGAGTGACCACTGTTTAAGAGGACGGAATTATTATCGTGGACCATGAATGTCTCCAAGCACAAACCGAGGTTTAATTAGAGGTTACAGAGGTGAATGGAACAAAAGCACAACACGGTTTCTGCTGTGTGATACGGAAGAAGTTCTGGCAGGACAAAGTGAGCGCGCTCAGGAATCTGGATGCTGTTCCAAACCCATGCATCTAATTTGTATGGATAATTAGAATAACATGAATTTAGTAACCGTGGACCATGGGGTGCTACAACAGTCCCTCTGTTGACGAGATTCTCTGTCTGTTCCTTCCAAGTCTCTCAAACAGCCTGTAGCATAATCATGTTTTAGTCATTTTTCTCTAAGTGTGAGCGTGAAAGCGTTATCGTCATTCGTCCATTCACACTGTTCAGACAGCCGCAGCTAGTGAAGCGCTGACCCAACTGTTCTTCTACTCCAATTTTCTATTCTTCAGACACCTTCAGACTTAATTTGGCCCACACACGACCTGTTCTTGTAAGATTTTACCGAGACCGCTGTTAAACCGTAGCTCAAACATCAAAACAGCATAAGAAGTTGAACATCACTACCACACACTGGTGGGCATTCAAACACACGCAATATAAGGAGGTGTCCAATGTTCCCCATTTCTACATTGTGCTTTAATGGAACATTTGCCTTGATGCTATCTCACATTGACTGCAAATGAAATAAACATCAACCATCATTGTGAACAAAAGCCTGCATTTTTCATATGGATTCCTGGTTGAAATTGGAAACACAGAGTTGATGGTGTGAAAGTCTACCAGAACTTTGGCACTAAGCACTAGATTCATGTTTGTCATCATTCAAATAATACCCCCAATATGTGCAATTTGAAGCAAAAGTTTGGGTCCCCTTGTCATATTACATTTTTGTTGCTTTCCTAAACTCCTGGGTTTCATCCCACATTAGAAAGATTATGCTATTGCTATGTTTATGATTATGTTAGGTTACCTGGAGATTCTAAAAGTGCCCTTTTTGTCTGTGTGTGTTTGTATGTGTATGCATGTATACGACCCTGACAGAGAATTAAGCAGATAAGAAAGTGTAGAAATGAAGAAATCATTTTCTAGATGATTGGTAGTAAACACAACCTCTGAATGGAACGTTTATCCAGGGCGCCTGATACAGTTTTGGTCTTAAGGCTAAAACAACAAATCTAATGGCCTCCAAATACAGACAAAAGCTAGCGAGAGAACACAATGTAATAGAGAAAATAGTGGAAAATAATGGAAAATCTTGGTCAAGAGGGTGAGCTGAGAGGGACTTTGGGTCCTCTGATTTAGTTAAAGGTACGAGTATTGAAACTGGCCCCATAAGCACCCCACTGGCTTATACTGCAACCATGTCTGTACAATTTTATATTACCATCTTAGCCCATGTTAAAAACCTCAAGGGACCTTGGAAGTATATTGGATGCAGCTGGATGTTGGCCAAATGGACGTTACCCGACACACAAATATTTTTTTAATCCATCTTAGGAGAAATCAGTTTAGGAGAACATGTTTAATTTACATAACAAATACAAAACTGAATGTAGTACGGTTGAAATGTATGGCACACAGCAAAAATGGGATTGGGCCACACTTGAATACAATTCAAGACAGTTTACAAGCATTTTCCCAAGCTTGATCGAGTATAGACAGTTAGTCCAGTGTCCATTGTCTTATTTATTTGTAAAAACTAAATCCAGTTGAGCGATGACTTGAGATGAATAAACTAACAATAATACCAGATTATACTGAGAACATAAACATGGTATCAAAGAAAGACGGTTTTACCGTCAATCTCACTCAAACACTCATGACTATTAGCAAAGACTTGTAAACGTTTACAGATATTCTCTAGACAAAAGCTAAGGCACTGATCGCATTTCCCATTTCTTTTCACGCCTTATATATTCTATATCCCTACATTTTTATGAGCGGTGTAATAGGGCGATAACTTTGCTGAACAATTGGAATCACTGGTAGTGGAGTACCCAGGCTAACATAACAGTACCAACAATAACTGCATCTATGTATTCTACATTGCTATCAGTTCCTTTTATGTTCTATTGCTGTTTTTGGTCATTTCAGTTCTGGAAAACAGGCGTGGGTTGTTTTGGTAAAAAAATGCAAACATTATTGTGACCCTGACATCTGAACACCTCCTGGAGTCAAAATGGAGAGGAAAATAACAATCCAACCTGCAGGCTCACATCATGTCCAGCTGTGCAAAGAAGAACAAAACTTAGATTAGTCGTAAGCATAACAGTGTTCAATACAAACACACACAACACAGTCCAAGCGCATTCCAATTCCCTCTGTTTTCAGATAATAGAAGTCAAATCCTTACTAGTCCCAATTTCATATGCCGTAATAAGTAATTAGTAGATGCATTATTGTACATACATACAAGTATACAGGTTTTATTTTTTTTTAAAACAATGCAGGACTATTCCATTCCTATTGCCAGATATACTTACCAAGTCATCCACGTCCCCTGCTTCCTCTTGGGGCGGAGCAGCTGCCTCTTCTTTGTTCTTCTCAAACACCAAAAACTAGATTCAGAATTTGATTAGATTAGTGCTAAATATACGCTGTTTAATAAAACATGACATATATACAACAGATACAACATCATTAAGAGGGGCACCAGAATTTCAATCACAGAAATGTTACTTTTGGGTTTTGGCCAAAGGAGAAAGACTATTTTGACGGAATAATGTTACTGTTAGACTGGGCCAGAGCGGGGAGATGAATCCAGGCCGTGAAAACACAGAGCTTAGGGGTCAAGCATTCTTTCTATTTTGTCTTTACATGGTCACAATCAGGCCTGTCACAATAACGAAACTTTAGCTGACCATTCGTTTTATTATTGTCATTATTAATATTACAATCATATAAATAAGTAATAAACTATTAAATTGTCTAATGATTTGTTTTTCAAATTTCTGTCAGCAGTACAGCCATCAGCTAATGGTGATTACTGTCAAATTGACGCACTGTGTGTGTGGGCATCTGAAAACTCATACAAATATACAAAAATAAAATGAATATTTCAGCAAAAAAACTCAAGAAACACGTGGGCTTCACTGAGTGTCCATGAGCTCTGCAGGGATCAAAGGAGATTTGGCTGCACTGAGGTCAAGTTTAGTGACCCAACTGAGTAACACCGTATTGAGTTATATGATCATTTTAATCTGTTCAAATACTCAATTCCACCAAGTTTAATGAGTAATATAAAAACTACTACTAATAATAATCATAATACGTTTAATTTATATAGCGCCTTTCTCAAACCCAAGGATGCTTTACAACAAGTACAGCAATAAAAAAAAAAAAAATCAGCAGTTTACACAGCATAAGATACACACAGTTCAAGATAAGCAGACACAACTAAATTAAATAGAAGAGGTACATTTTTCAGAAAAGATTTACATTTTTCAGTTGTTGAAGTGGACCTAACAGACAGAGGAAGAGAGTTCCAGGGGGTGGGAGCAGCAAAGGATCTCCCACCCATTGGGGAAAGCCTAAACCTGGGGACAGAGAGTTGGAGTCGCAGCGACCTGGTAACGTTGTGTAACGTTGTCAGTAGTAGAATCTTGTATTGGATGCGTTTATGGACCGGGAGCCAGTGTAGTTGGGACAGAACAGGAGTGATGTGGTCAAATGTTTTGGTTTTTGTAAGGATTCTAGCAGCAGAGTTTTAGTTGTATTGTAAGAGTCGAATGGAAATAGAACGAAGACCATAAAGAAGAGAATTGCAGTAAGCAAGATGAGAGGAGACAAAAGCATGTACCAATATCTCTGCACTGAAACTTTCGTAACCATTTTTTTGTTGCATTTAACGAAACTGAGGAGGAATCCAGGCTTCCCATTCATGAATTATTCTTCTAAATAAACAAACTCACTGCCCATTCAGCAAAATCATGAAACATGTTTATAGCACCTGGGTTGCCTCTTGTTTGGTTACTGTGCTGTTCTCCACCTCATTCTTGCTGATTAGTGTCACAGCGTCTGCAAACAGAGAGGGCGGAGTTACTTACAATGAATGATGACACTCCTCAAGCAAATAACCTGTACAAGGCACTTTATTAGATACCCCTGATCCTAAAGGTGAATCTGTACCAAATCTTTGAACTCTGTGCACTCTGGATGTGAGAAGGCCAGCATCACGGGGCGTGGTCAGGGGTGTAAGAGGAAGCGACAAGTTCCGAAGAGCACTTTCAAAATCATTTTAATGGCCAACTACTTAAAAATACTCCAAACATTTATACATCTTGCACCAGTCAATGTACACCTTCATCTCCAGAGACTTTAAATGGACAATGTAACCTAACTAATCTTAACCACTATCTTTATTTGAAAACAAAAGAATGATTTTATTTTAACACGTGTCACTCACAAAACACAAACAGATATGTACATTGAAAAATAACATACAAAACTGTTCAGTGTTTTCTCAGCTTTGTTTTCAAAAATTTGGTTTGACCAAAGAATTTGTATTTTGTCCTGTTATTGTTCTAAACACAACGAAGACTGAAGGCCTAGTGAAAATGCATGTGTGATTTTTTTGTGGAGAAGCATTCATTAATTCCTACTGCAGCAGGATAATGACCCAAAACACACCCTCAATGGATGGCAACGACTTCCATTACATTACAGTAAAAGGAGGAACATACCAATTACAGATCAATTCTGATATTCCTGTACTATTTTCAAAGATTTCATTTGTCACTCAATTACTATGTTGACTATGTGACTGGTAACATTTTCACTATTGACTATTGGCTTTTGGATGCATACGCAAACACATACCTGCAACCAGAAGTTCCCAGAATTCCTGCAGACTGAGCTCAGGAACGCTATTCTTCAGGGACAGCAAGTAGCTGTTGAAGAACTCTGCATTTGATTCCTGAAAAAGTTTCCATGTAAATATTTTTAATATCAGCAGCTGATCCAGTTTCCTGAACTACTCTGAAAATCATATCTTTGCCCTGTCCATTTCCAGGTGCTTAGCAGGAAATTTGTTGTTACAACGCCCATTATGTGTTCTGCCATTGACAGCCACCGTCACCGTCGATATAAAGTAACTGATAACATTTTGTTCTTCTCTTTCTAGCTATGCTGCTATAGTTAATGCTGCACATCAGTAATTATCAGTGATCGTTAACAGACTCTGTGCTCCTAACCATTAAGTATCTACATTTTCTCTTTTCTCTCCAAGCGGACGTCCAGGTTTTAGCTCCAGCACCACACACTTAGATGTTCTTCGAGCTCAGCATCGCTTGTTCTGTTCTCCCTCAACAGAAACCACTTCCACCATGCCCGGGTCCCATTAGAATCCAGTAACTCCCTCCGTCATTCAGTTATCAGGAGATGACGTGTCCATAAAAGGACTTCCCGCTGAGGACTCAATATATCAAATCTTTTATATTATTATTTGCTTAATTTTACAATTAATACAAACTTAACCATTTCAGTTAACATCAAGGTCACCCAAGACCTAGGAAGGGTGCCTTTTTGAGTCTTGGTCCTCCCAAAATATTTTCCTTCTACATTCAGCAAGTTTTTTTCCACTGTTGCTGTAGGTTTGCTCAGTTTGGGATTGGAATTTTAAGATTATATATTATAGAACTGTAAAGCTGCGTTGAGACAATGCACCATTGTAAAAAGTGCTATATAAATATATATGACTTCACTTGAAACCGATTCGTCTTTAAAGACAAATCCAAATTCTGTTTGCGAAAGTGTATGTCTGCATACCTAACTGTATATCATTTTGTATCCAGGCTAGAGGTGGCCTACCAGGGTACTGACCCCTCCTTTCAGTTGCACAGTTTTCCCTGATTGTAATCACTTACATGTATCATCATTACATTCACACAAAGCCTGATTCGATTCCAACATTCCTTCTTGAGGAGCTATTTTTGCCAACGAGTGCAGAGTTAAGGCATCACTAAGAGATGTTGATTATGATGATTATCTGTGATAAACACTTATAGGTTCATTTCCATGCACGGTCACCGAACAGGAAATTTTCAAGTGCTTTGTCTGAACATTCAACAGGTGTTCGGTGCTCTCTAAAACTCCTTGTGATTCACCACTTGACTCATTCGCTGTTTGTTATAATAAATGCTCGTGAAGTCAAGAGAATATAGTAAATGGCCCTCGGCACCGCCGGTGATTACTGATTGCAGCTTTAAGTCATTCGTGCCTTTCATTAGTTTGAAGGAGAACATGAGCACTTTGGATGCGTTAGGTGTAAATGACAGCTATTCCCAATATGATACTGCGATATAGTTTGGTAGAGAATCTCTCCCTGTTTAGGTCCAGGGTGATGGTATTGATTGTAAAGTAAACCTTTAAAAGAATCTTAATGAGTGCTCACCTTAATGGACTGCTCCCTGAAGACCTGGATGCATGTGATGGTCTTCATGTAATAGTCTGTGCTCTTGTTGCCCAGCAACTGCCCCATTCTGTGGGTGAGCTGCTCACACGCTGTCATAAAGCACCCAAAACGAAGGTCGTGAGTGGGACAGAACACGAGAGTACCAAGAAATGCTGTAAAACGATCACAATTTAAGTTGACAACTGCAATTATTTTTAGCCTGAGTGGCCAACGTGAAGAGCAGAGAATTTTTTTTCGGAGGACTCGCGCCACAATCGATGGGAACACATGACGCGTCCAGAGGAATCAGCAGAACAACTATTTTGTTCACTGCCTTTTTCTGGGTAGTGCTAGGAAGTTAGTTTGGATAAGCATCTGAAGCGAATTCATTCGGAGTCGAGATCAACAGAAAAAGTCATCGACTGATTTGACAGCGCTGACTCTGTGCTTAAAGGTTAATTACTATTCAGAGGGTTGTGGGTTCATATCATGTCTCCACCATGCTGTCATTGGTGGGTCCTTGAACAAGGCCTGTAAACGCTAATCTGATGGGTTTAATTATTTTTCATGGTCATGATTACATTTTTAGGCTAAATACTGTACATACAGTCTACTTTTTATATCTTACTATTTACGAATAACTAAGAAGTATGGATCAGTAGAGTAATTTTAAATATATACTGCGCCACTAAATTAAGGGATATTTCAGAATTAAATATCGCCTAATGAAATATCCCCTATTTTTTGTGAGCAGTATATTAGTTGTTATTTATATAGAGTTATTTTCTAGTTACTTAGTATGACAGCTCGTTAAGAAACTAGGGCACAAGTTAACGATGTTTTAATGCAAATTAAATTAGAAAATGTAATAAATAAGTTGCATCTCTAATAAAAACAGTATATGATCTGTTTAAGAAAAGTTATCCAACAGATCAACACGTCATATAGATATAAATACAAGATGAATACATTTTAAATCTTACCCTTGTCAAAAGGAATGGTTTTCTTCTGAACTAAAGTACGGAAGTTTTCTGCAGGGTTCACACTACCAACCTTAAAAAAAAAAAAGGTCGGTACACAATACTTAATATACAACATTATATTGTACTGTAAAGCTGCTTTGAGACAACGCACCATTGTAAAAGGTGCTATATATAAATTAATTTGACTTTTGACTTTGATGATATATGTTATTTGGCAGCATACAGCATCTAGCCATGCATCTTCATGTGTCAGAGTTAGATCCTAGAACCAGTTTAACACTTTTTCTCACAGAGTTAATATTTCCTTCTGAAGTCTCTGCCAGGTTGAACTTTTCCCCATCATCCGCTTTGAACTTCTTAGCAGCCGTCTCCTCATTGCTGAGAAATGAAGGACAGAGAGAGTGACGGCTCAGTATGCAAGGCTCTGAACTGCTAATTGAATGGTTATGAGTAGTGAAGAGACTTATTAAAAAGTCGGCCGATTCAGAGCAATTAATAAAAGTATAAAACTTAATTTTTCCTTTATTTAAATAAGAGCAAACAGACAAGAAACAGTCAAGAAATTCATGATTAGATTTATCAGATGGAAAAAACATTAGGCAGCCTGCTCTCTCGTGAGTAAGCAGGGCAGCTTTGGCCAGTTAAAGTAAAAAAAAAAAAAAAAAAAAAAAAATTTTTTTTAAAGATTTTTGGAAAATTCCTACCAAAAATACACTCTCTGTATTGATGTATTGATATTCCGACTACAAGTTTGCTTTTAAACCATGTTCTTGAGAAGTATCCATTCAGAAAAAAAGCCAGCGCAGTAAATTGACTTTGTCGATTTTCCTCCGATTCTAAAAAAAATATTTCCGTTAAGTCTCTAATTTTTAGATAAAGCATTAGGCCAAGATTTTCTACTAGTTTTTGTCAGAGCCCCTATCGGCATATCGGTCGACCACTAGAGGTGAGTTCTGATCTCTGTACTTAGTTACTGTGGATAGCAAACACAAAAATGCTATAGGTTTCACATCAAATTTTTACTTTCAGCAAACACGATTCATCATAGCTGCATTAGTTATCAGCCAGTTCCTGAAAGATTTCTTCTTTGCCTATTAACAGGATATTTCGAAATCTAAATGCTTTCCCTCTAGGAAACATTCTGTGCTTCAGCCAGTGATAACATGTAGCTGTAAAAAGTAGTTTAATGTTGGAATCACTGTTGCAAGATTCAGTGATTTAACTCACAGCACAAGTGATCTCTTTCTTGCTGTCTGAATTCTTACCTATTCCCAAACACATCAGCACTGGTCTTCTGCCCCTTCTTCTGCACCTCCTCCTTGAGGGGGAATAGTTTCTTCATCTCCTGCAGGGGAGCCTTACAGGAAGCAGCGATGGCCTGAGGCCTCTCCAGCTGCCTTTTTAGCCATGGTTCGATGGGAGGAAGGGGGGTATTTGGGTTCACGCCCCGATGGTGCAGACACTGCAGTAATAAGCGAAATATCGCCCTGGTTATTCTGAAAAGCCTGATGGTAGTGGTAAGACACACACATTATTCCTTAAAGTTTCATGACAATGGTTCTGATACATCCCTTTGCATCTGTGCACTTCACTGATTGTACTCGGACTTTAATGAGCTTCATGACATGACAGTGTAACCTACATGTGAAGTGTCGAAATGCCTGGGCATTCAGTAGACACCAGCCCACTGGCTTAATACGGCTAGAGTCGAGCACGTTAGACTTGTCTAAGTGTTAATTGGTGTACAATGTCTGACTTCCAACGTGGTGTTATTTACGGCATCACAAATGCTGGACACCAAACACGTCTTGGCTGGGTTGGAAAAGGCTTGAGTGTTTAACTTGAGCTTAAGAACCAAGTCTCCAACTCAAACAGTGAAATCTACTATAAACAAATGTAAATCAAAAACAATGCAAATGCTTATGCCCACTGGGTACATTGTAAATTTATATTATGCAATGTATTGCAAATCTGGCCATGGATTTCTGAGACAGTTCTAGTCTTCTTTGATATGTTACATGACCCCCGTTCCATTTGAAGAGCTTGCCCTGGGTCGAACATGGTGGTTTTTCATAGCCTAAAAGATAGACCCCTTCACCCATTACTTACTGGGGTATTCAGATATGTCTTGGTTCCTCCCAAGGTTTCTTCCTACCATTTTGGGGAGTTTTTCCTTTCCGCTGTCGCCCTGGGCTTGCTCAACCTGGGATTGGCCTTTTAGATAACGTATTACTGTAAAGCTGCTTTGAGACGATGCTACGTTGTAAAAAGCGCTAAAGAAATAGAATTGAATTGAAGTTTACAGAAAACTTAAAAGATTTAAAAAAAAAGAATTAAACTGAGAAGATAATTCGCCCATGAACCCTCCGGAGGGCGGGGCATAACATAACGTAAACCAAGAGCCTCGCATGTAGACTCGGACAGCTTGTTGAGTCGCTCTTCATGACTCGGCGTGATCAGAAAAAAAACACATCAAGCCTTGGGGCAGATGGGCTACAACAGCAGAAGGATGCCTTGGGCTCAGCTCGTGTTGTCAAGGGTGCAGCGGGCAGAAAAACGCGAAAACTTCAGCAGTATATCGCACGTGCAGCTTCACAAATATCTTTAGACGGCTCGTCTCCCGGTGGCCACCCGATCCGTCCCAAACGGGAAAGTCTCCAGTGGGGTCGGCGATTAAATCTCGTCGGCCGTTGCTCATAACTTCGCCTGGACAAACTAACTGGATAACAAACCCTGGAGGTCCGTCTCTGGCCATAACACAACCAGCAAAGTCGTGCCCTCGAAAGCCTGGGTGCCTTCCCTCGCAAATACGATCATTATGCCAGCAGTAATCCCATTAAATAGATCATTTTGCAAATATCTAAATCCAATTAATAAAGTGTTTTGAAAAAGGGGGAGAGGAAAAACATTGCATGACATGCCGACATGCTCTGACTCACAGGCCTTTTGTCGCCCTGCTTCTGCCTTCATATTGTGAACGGCATTAAGAGCGGGAGGAAACATAAGCCCCGGGCAACAGGATGACGAGAGTTGCACTCATTATGAGAAAATAAGACATTCCGAGACTTTCCGCTAGCTTTTTAATTAACGCTTCAGAGCCCTTCCCCAATAAGAAAACTGTTCAAACAGAATCCAAAAATCTCGGCAAGGAAGGCGTTTTTGAAATCCGTGAACCCCTCGAATGTTGCTAGGGACGCCTTTTGTTCAGCCAGTCATCTTGTAATTAAATAAACGGTAGTGACGAACGATTAAGGCGTGCTCTTTCCCGGACACCCGTATTAGTTTCGAGTATTATCCTCTTTACAGCTAGAGTGCAGCCAAATGCTGAAACCGAAACGCTCCACAGATGATAGCGACGACATATGGATGATAAAAAACAGGCTCGTTTCTCCAAAGCAACTTGATGCTGAATACTATCCAATCGCTAAACACATCATTTGGCAGGGGTTCTGATCCAGAAGAGCTTTGTTGTCTGCTTGGTAAACATATCCTTGTGTTAGTGCAGACCAGCTCTCCTAAAGATAAGTCACTTTTTGTATCAGCTGCACGCTGAGTACATGAGTCTTTAGTTTGGGTTTAAAGACAACCGGGGACTGTTCGGACGGCCAGGGGAAGGTCCTGCTGGAGTCGCCTCTCTTTCCTCTCTTTACGAAAAATGGGGTCGACTCGAGCAGGAGAGCTACAGGAGAGCGACAGAAATCCAGAGGAAGCAACACGGAGATGGAATAATACAATGCAGTGAGATTAAGCAGGACAACGTTACACGAGTCATGTTTTAAAGCCTACGAAAGGCAAAAAGGTTACGGTTAGGGATCAGGATTAAGGTTAGGCTGTGAGGGTTAGAGTTTAGGGATCAGGGTTAAGGTTAAGATGTGAGGGTTAGAGTTTAGGGATCAGGGTTAAGGTTAGGCTGTGAGGGTTAGAGATTAGGGATCAGGATTAAGGCTAGGCTGTGAGGGTTAGAGTTTAGGGATCAGGATTAAGGTTAGGATGTGAGGGTTAGAGTTTAGGGATCAGGGTTAAGGTTAGGATGTGAGGGTTAGAGTTTAGGGATCAGGATTAAGGTTAGGCTGTGAGGGTTAGAGATTAGGGATCAGGCTTAAGGTTAGGCTGTGAGGGTTAGATTTTAGGTATAAGGTTTAAGGTTAGGGTGTGAGGGT
>JAUZST010009028.1:2563-13218 GCA_034779995.1 Parotocinclus haroldoi
TGTTTCATTTATTAATTTTGTCCTAATAATATGTACTCTTCCCCCCCCCCCCCCCCCACATTCGAATAATGCTACTCACTTACTCACCCAGCTCCGGCGTCTTGAGCGAGCCATTCTGTCGCGTGTGGGTTGAGAATGGAAAGCAGATGGTAGCTGAGCTGTGTTGTTTGAGCTGATCTGTGTGAAATGTTTTTTCCACGACAAAAACATGTGAATGAATAAGTCAGAAACACTTACGGGCTGCCCTCTGGCAGCTCATCAACCCTCAGCTTGGCAAATCTATTCTCACCTGAACATAAATAACATTTTGGACAAAACGACCTGATGTTCATACCTCAGCGGAACGCAAAGCTTTCAGAGCAAATCAGTTTGTGTGAACGTCTGTGAAATTGCACACAAGAGACCAATTCGGACTTATCTGAGGAGAGGACAGGGATAGAAATCACATCTAAAAACCTCTGCGTTTTGATCATTCCCTTATATTATTACCGTGTTTATTATTTATGCTATGTCGATAATGCCTACTTATATAATATCTAAAACCCTGCTGGTAAATATTACGGTTGAATTCTGTAACTAAGCAATAAAACATTAGAGGGATTGTGTTATTATTATTATTACGAATAACATCACGGCTTTGACTTTGTTGCGGGGATCAGCCATAGTCGAGTACCATAGATAATCGCAGTCATAATGTTATTCATGATCACACGTGACCTGGCGTCGAGTGACCTCTTGCTTTTATACAACAGTAGTTTACAAGAAAGTAAGGAAACAAACGAAATCATAGTGGTCTCAGGGCTGTAAACGAAAATTCTCTCTCAACCTCGACCTCGTGCGGACCTCGTGCGGACCTCGTTTGGACCTCGTGCGGACCTCGGGGTATAAGGTGGACTCGGAGATTGTTGTCGAGGCCAGTCGAGTCCGAGATGCGTCTACCATTTGTTATTGAATGTCAACGATCCGTTCAAACAGAATAAATCCTTTGTCCTTTCCCCTTTCTCTACATGCCTAAATAAAATCTGCACTCTGATTGGCTAAAACGGGTCCTAAAAAGGTTAGCAAAACATCCATTTAAATGCTCCAGACCACAGGCTGCAGTTATTTTAGCTTTTCACTTTTCACTTTTCCCTTTCAGTCCGTTACTTAGTACATTTCACGATATTTTCTTTTACGCTTTAATATAAAATACGCTTTGTGTTAATGATTTTTGGATAACTGCACATTAATAACCCTACCATCCACCGGAGATTATATTCAACTCGTCAGATCATAATCTCTTTCACTCATGAGGGATTTTTTTTGGAACATATCCCCATTCCCGTCCCATGCCTTCTGGAACGAGGTAGCAATTAGACATTAAACGGCTGCGCTGCCCCTTTTTTGCTGATTAACTAACAGCATACGGTTTATGTGAAAGTAATGGTCTTCATATTGTATTTAAAGAATCTAAGCTCAGATGGGATTAATCTGTAATGAATTGCAACACAATCCAAACGTGTAACATAGCGGAGCTGCTCTTCTGAGACGCCGTAGTTTCCCTCTTAAATAATGTGTGAATTGAAACGCAAGTCCAGGCTGGTCACATACGAGCAAAGCCGAGCTGGGAGAAAATTGATTCAGAAGCTACGAGATTACAAACAGACTCCATAAGAGAACGAGACAAAACCCACAGACCCAGAAACAGCTGCGCTAAGCCGGCGTTCATCCTCAAGGGCTAGATTAGCTCGTATTGTGGCTCCCTGTTGGACGTGCTGGCTTGATGGAAGTATTAGAGGACGGAGATGAGATTTCAGTGATGGACAGCGAGAGGCCTCAGACAGCGACAGAACGAAGATGTGGCTGATCGACTCAGGAGCAGCTCACTCTGATTTATCATTAGTGAACGTTGGATACAGTGAGGAGGCCGAGTTATAACGGCCTAATGAACGTTGGGCCATTTAGGAGCACGTAGCGTGAAAAGAGGCTTTATAAGACACTTCCGGTGGGTAGAATGGCGTTTTTCTGTTTCTGCCCAGTACAGGAGTTTAGATCCTGGAAGCCGAGTTAGGGTCTCGGCAGAACCTTCTGGACAGGTCAGGTTTAGGTGTGTGATTCAGCACAGTTAGTTCAGTCTTAAAGAGTGGAGGGCCTGCAACAGCGTGGTGCAACAACACCGACCCCTACAGGCCTTAAAAAGTATAACGGGGAATACAAATACGTCAGTAAAAAAAAAACCTTTAGGATGCGTGATTTTTCTGTCACAAACGTTATTTAGATCGTTCTTTGATATGGCCTCACAGTAAGAAGGTCCCGGGTTCAATCCCAGGCTGGGCCACCCTGGGTCCTGTCTGCGTGGGTTTACTCCGGGTACTCCGGTTTCCTCCCACAGTCCCACAAAAAATGCGTGTTAGGTTAATTGGTGTCTTTAAAGTGACCCTGAGTGTGTGACCACCCCGTCTAGGGTTGTTCCTTGTTCCAAAGAGCTGCTGGCCCGTGTGGATTAAGCTGAAGATAAGGGATGGATGGAAATATTGATTCACTTTGCATTAGCCGCGGTATGTAGGAACTGCGTTACGGTCTGCGTTGCACACAGACACTTTTAGGACATGGACAAAAGCAGAAACGTGAAATGGAACAGCGGCGCTTTAACCTACACATAAATAGCAGGGCCGAGCACCGGTCATTTGGTCCCTTTGACTTCCTACTCGTGGCCCCGAGCTGGATTGACCTATTTACAGGTTTAATGTTTTTAAAGCTTATACTGCATTGCCTGTCCTGGAAATGAATGTTTCTTCAACTGCCCTCATTCCCTCTTGGTTGTGTGCAGCCAGCGAGGTGTTTATTTATGTTTATATTCATAAATACGCAAATCCAAGTAAAAAACAAACAAACAAACAAGCAGAAAATAACACAAACAGGGTCGTTCCTAAAGAATAGAACTGAATAAATGATGATTTTTATATTTATTAATTGATTTTAATGTACAATGTTTGTTTAATGTTGAAATAGATATTATATCTTGAGGGCAAAATGAAATTTTGCAAATACAGAGTAAACTCATTTGGACTTTTATTACGAGAGCCATAAAACATTTTTCTTGTGGGTGAGCCCTAATGAAGCTGTTTAAACGCTAATATTATAATGAATATAATAATATAACGTAAATATACTCAATAATAACAGCTGTCAAATTAAGCATATCCCATTTAGGATTCATTTGGAATTAAGGAATGTCCACTTTAAATTGAACTTTCAATTAATTTCTAGTTAAAAGCATGAAAAAGTGGTTGAGACACTTTAAACTGTCCTAATGCCATGCCATGTTCGATTGGCACGTGGTGCCCATCAGGGGTGCCCCCACACTACATGATTTTGTGACATGCCATTATTTGTGTCTGCATGGTAAAATTATTTACATGTTCTATAACTAAATGTCCTTTAAAAGCAGTTGTAAATGAGTTATCTGTGCAGAAAATAAACACAGTGTGAAAGTTTTAAACTCCCGGTAAAAAAAACCAAACGTGTCAGGAAAAAGTAAAGGAACGGGGTGATTATAAATGAATATTAATATCCAAAGGCAAATTAGAAAGAAATTAAATGGTTATGGAGTAGAGTGTCAATCATAGTGTAGAAACTCGATGCTGAAACATAATTGGAAAAGTTTTGCCTGGCACCTCCAGAGGGTATTTACAATTTATCTGGCTATTGTAATTATAAAACAAAGTTAATTAATGTGGCGCTGTGGGATTGGAAAAACCCGCATTATTGTTACTTGTGGTGACTCTCACTTGACATTTTCTTTGCCCCTAATGCGCTATTTGCCCCCGCATATATTTATTAATATAATAAATAATACATGTAAAACTTGCTTTAGTTAGAGTTTAACTTTGTTAACGTCGAACAAAACCCACCATTTGACCAGGGGTGCCCAAACTCTTGCTGAAGTCTTGTTTGCTGAAGCTATTTGAATCTCAACCCCGTGAATTTATACGCCTCCTCTGAGCCCAGACCATTCAGGCTCTGACTCAATTAGTGAGCAATTCTGCTGCACAATGCTGGATAATTTGCTCATTTGAAGTTTTGTGTGTCGATGAATTTGGCAGATTTTTCCCGCCGTGATCTGGCAACAATAGACCCTTCAGCCGCACTGCCGTGACGTCAGAACCTAGATTTAGTGCCCCGCTGTATGAGAGTCATCCTATCTTCATCCACACTCCAACCAAGAGCATGCTGTTGTTTATAGAGCTACAAAAAAAAAAGTTTCTGAACCCTGCTGGATTAATGACGCAGCGAACGTGGTCGGTTCACAGGCTCAAGTTTGCTCGTGGTCACCGACGACGTTAACTCCAGTTATGCCAATGGGAGCTCTTGGTCTTGGTCAAAAGAATGAGGGTCTCTGACGTTCCTTCAACCTTGCCACAAGCCTCTAAGTATCAAGGACAAGGGCGGGGCTCCTGAGTCTCGGTCCTGGGCAAGGTCTGGAACTGTTTCAGGTTCAGTTTCCCGCCTTTGTTACAGAAGAAGCTCGTTGGTTCTGTAAGGTGGGATGCACATGGCAGGCCAGATGACAAGTAGAGTCGCAGCCCCGCCCTGAGGAGCACAGATTCCGGGGCCTATTCCTGATGAATTTTAGATGTGATTTTTTTGTATTCACTGGATTATTTCCCAGTTTCACCGGGGGCGCAGTACTTTTCAGGATGGGGGCTAGGTCTATTAGCAAGATGGGAACTTCCCCAGTCCTCCATGTGCCAGACTTTGGTTTCTGCCCGGGCCAGACCTTATGTATGCCTTCCCTGTGGACCCTTCTCTCGGTCTCTCAGGGATCAGACCCTCTTGGTCTGTCCTGCACAACAGACCTGGGCATGCGATGTAACCGTCGGCCCTGAACTTGCCAGAGGCCGGTTTTGAACCGGGTTGCCACCGCGTTTAGAGCACTGCCTCTCATGGGTGAGCTTCCCTGCTTCCCCGATTTACTATTCCGATTCCCATTTATTTCTACAGTCTCTTTATAGAACAGAGACATGCCAGATTTGTTTCTGTACCGCTTTTTTACAACGGGTAACGTTTTAAAGCAGCTTTACCATTTTAGATTGTATTCTAATACCTGAGGCCAGTCCCAAACTGCGCAAGCGGAAAGAAAAGACACCCTAAACGCTAAAAGGCAGAAACCTGGGGAAGACCAAGGCACGCAAAGGGACACATCCTGCTTGAGTGCCTTAGACGATACATGTAAGAATGAAAATATGTATGAAAAATATGTGCATTATTTAGTCCGACACGGAGTCACTTTAGGACCTTGGGTCGTCAGATGGAAAGTCATCGGTGGCACATCGTCCCCTGCCTCCGGGAGTGACCTAACGGGGCATAACGGGGCTGGAGCTGATAACGAACGGAGCTGAAGCGGTGGAACATCTTGTTCAGTGTGTGGAGCTGGAACTACACAAGCAGGTGGAGAAAAGAGAAACGGTAGTTAGTTATTGATAAGAGTCTCAAAGCAACTGTATACATTTCTAGATCGACATCCCTAACTGAGCAAGCCTGGGGTGACACCAAAAAAACCCTAAATATGTTAAAGAAGAAACGCGGGGAAGACCAAGATGGTAACAGCCAATACTTGTTAGTTGTGGAGCTGGACTGGAACCAGTGCTGGAAGTACAGCATTTCTATTGCAATTATTATTTTAGCTTCTGCGTATTTTATGACAAATGCATTAATTTCTTACATATAGTTTCAGACGGATTGGATTGGATTGGATTGGATTGGTATGCAGGATGCTGGCACTGCACCACATCCCAAACTGCTCATTGTTCATTAGATAAACCAAATCAATATTAATAGCATGAAGTTTGCTCCAGTAGATTTGTGTTAGAGCTACAAACTGAATGTAGCTTATAAGACATGGAAGCGTATAACCTTACATTATGCAAACTCCATTTCTGAACCATCACACACTCTGCTTTTAAAGACTTTATTATATCTTATTACGCTGTGTCCCCAGGTCTGGCGAAAAAAAAAAGAAAGAAAAATGCATAATACAGGCATTCTCACTAGTGCTCTCAGACTTTTGGCCGCCTCTGTGTAATAATTTACAAAACAATGGCCACGAATTCTCCCGGGCCGTTTTGGGCACGCTCCAGATCTCCAAATCCTGCAACGCTGAGCCAGTTCAGCCTGTAGATCCAAATCCAGATAACATTTCATTTTATTAGCGTGCCTGCAACGTGCGAGTGTGATCAGCGACCCTTAAAAGGTCAACACTGGTCTTATGAAAAGCATATCTCTCTTTCACACACACACTCACACACACACACACACACACACACACACACACACACACACACACACACACACACACCTGTGCTCTTAAATCCCACCTGTTGACTGATTGGGGACCTTAAGTTACAAATTGCTTTTTATTTAAAGTTGTCATACATGAACAATGAATATTTTGTTTATATAATTTGTATATATATATATATATATTTTTTTTTTACAAATTATATATACAAAATATTCAGTGTCCATGTATAATTAATATATGTATGTATTTATATATATCCATACATACATATATTAATTGATTATGTGTACAATATTGATTATGTATTTCTTTTATTAGACCCCCAATGATCCTGACAATGAAAAGTGGGGCTAACAGGTGAAAAAACGTACTTACATATAAACATTAAGACAAATGTAATAATAACAAATAAGAATAATAAATTTTTTTACGACCTTATGCTCCATTGGTCAAATAAACCAAACGTAAAATTACAATCAGCAGCGCATGCTACTTCTCCAGGGTTTCCGAAAAGTTGCATACCAATAAGCAGAAAGCACAGGACCTCTTATTTTTGATCTCAGATGAATTCTAATAGATGTTTTATGGTTGTGGGAACTAAGCAGGAGTCCAGCCTTCATCCCTTCTGATGCAGCAGCCCAGTGGGGAGCTGCCGAAAGCACCGTGTAACCACGAAATAAAAAAAGTTTCCTATTAGTGAAATGTGACTTAGAGGACGCAGGGGGCCGTGGACTAAACCTGGCAGCCTGACTGATGCTGGATAGATCCACGATGGACCACGGGGGAGGCGGAACGAAGGAGTTTTAGAGTCGTGCACTATGTGTGCAATAGGTGGCAGCTACAGTAAGTGAGTCTTAACTACAGGTTAAAGGGTACAGGATAAGCAGAATGGGTGGTGTTTAGAGGTATTAAACATCATTCTGAAGGAACTGGGCCAGTGGTTTGATACGACTCTTGGTGCGGTGTGAATCGTAGTGCGCCGGGGGAGAAACGTAACCATTTCAGTCAGTTATTAACAAACTGCAGACTTACACAGACATGGGGAAAGTCACTTTTATACAACAGAGCATCGGCCCAAAGCAACTGTACAAACATTTAGACCTACAACCCCAACCGATGATGCATGACAGCGGAAAGGAAAAACTCCCCAGACCCGAAAGTCCTTGGGTACTGGAACAGGTACTGGAAGAACAACTTGGAGTGACGCCTGTTTGCACAGTAGTGCCTTTCGGGCATCGGACATCACATGCAGATCGAATTATTACCCCAGCTTGTTCTTCTGGCACCAGTACCAGTCCTCGTACCTTTACCCAGACCACACCAGAGGACCCCAAGTCCCCCTTCCTTTCTTCTGTTTGACTGAGGATGCCATGCCACCAAAAACAGTTACCTGGGACTCGTTCATAGTATCTATTCCATTATATATATATATATTCGGTCTATATGTTAGTATTTATTGTATTATCTTTTTTTATTATTATTCTATTTCTAATTATTGTTCTGTGTATTTAAGCCATTATTATGAATGCATTTGCAGTTCCTAAATATAAAATCTGAGCCTTGGTCCTTGGCAGTAACAGATTACTCAGCCATAGCAGGTTCATGGAGGGTGTAGGTAGAAGCAAACAGATGTTCAGGACATTCTCTGGATCTTTCTAGTTACATCGGTCGCTCACTCACTGTGCACGGTATTTCATTTCTCATGCTAAATTTAGACTTTGACACTCATGACAGTGTGCAATAAAACCTCCTAATTTATAGCTGGAATTGGGATAAAGCTAGCGGGGTTCAACCAAAATCTATTTGCTCTACATTGTTACAAGATAGCATTCAGGTCCGAAAGGTCTGATAAGTAAACCTGGGATGACAAGGACAAGGAACAAATCCCTAAAATCCATTAAAACCCCTGGAAGATACCGGTTCAGGAGTCTTTAATCCTTATACTTAAGCGCATGCTGTAATTAAAAGATACTTAATTCATACTTCTTCCTAACTCTCTAAGCTTTCAGTCAGGAGGCTTAGTTACGGTCCACATATTTCTGGATTGGTTATCCCACTTGTGCCCACCCACGCGCACACACACACACACACACACACACACACACACACCTGTCCTCCTTAAACAATGTAATCAGTGTAAATAAATATATCCTATGTGTTCCTGTCCTCGTTGTGTTGATTGGCTGTAATTTGAAGCCTCATTTTCCGCTGTTTCATTGTGATCTAGCGTTAACCTGCTTCCTCGCTGTGTATCTTCCTGATGATGATAATGGCTCTGCTCGTGATTTCTCTGCCTAAACTACTTTTCGACCCCTGGACGTGCACCCATAAAAGCACTCGGCGCGTACATCCTGCCGCCTCCAACAGCCCAACGTTATCCTTGGCGTGCCTGGTTGTCTTTCAAGATTCGATCTTAATGATAATGGGACTACTTTTCTCGGCTTTGCGATGCGTAATTATGACAGCGAAAGTGCAATTACGGCTGCATTTGGGTGTTTGTCTTGCTTCTGATCGCAGGGGGAACGAAATGAGGTGGAAACACTCGGGCTCGGCGCATCCTGCAGATAAGCGGCTTATCTCTGTTTTTGCAGGTGCTCAGCTCCCAGATCCAATCAGGGAATTCTGCGAGCGTTTCATTGACTCTTGAACTCTTAGGTTAAGGGTCTGCATGCTTTGCTGAAAACAAGTGTCTTTTTTAAAAAAATCTGGAATAAGTTTGCTGGATGTCTAAATCGTTAAGAAAAAAAACAAAGCAGCAAATTTTAGTTCCTCTTATCCTGGTCAGGATTGCCGGGAATTCGGTGGGTGCAGGCAGAAGCACACCCTATCCCGAACATTAAAACCAGCTCATTAATATTGTTCAGGTTCCTGTCTTTGAGCCTTCCAAAGCGCAGACCTGTCGAGGCGACCCGACCCCGCAAGAACTCTGAAATACGTCCTAGACAGAGATGAAGGAATTCACGAGCTCTGTACGTAACTGAAGGTGCTACAAATCTGTTTAAAAAAATACTCAAGTAGAAGTTGGGTTTAAGGTGTTTCTTTGCACTTTGTTCTTTACCACCCCTAGTGCTGAGTCATCACAGTTTGACGTAGTCATTCACTATGCAAATGCAGCTTGAGAAATTAACTCAAGTTAAATCACTGTGTGTGTGTGTGTGTGTGTGAGAGAGAGAGAGAGAGAGAGAGAGAGAGAGAAAGAGAGAAAACACTACTGTAACAGAATGAACTGATGTCATTAATGATAGGTTTAACAAGACTTGATTAAATACATGTTGAAGTTCCTGCAGGGCGACACGGGGGCTCGGTGGGGGGGCACCGCCGCCCCACAGCAAGAAGGTCCCAGGTTCAATCCCAGGCTGGGTCCTTTCTCTCTGTAGTTTGCATGTCCTCCCCGTGTCTGTGTGTGTTTACTCCGGGTACTCCGGCTTCCTCCCACAGTCCAAAGACATGCGCGTTAGGATAATTGGTGTCTCTAAAGTGGCCCTTAGTGTGCACTACGTCTGTGTGCACTACGATGGCTTGGCGCCCCACCCAGGGTTGTTCCTGCCCTTGCGCCGCTGAGCCTTGGGGTGGGCACCGGCCCACCGGCCAAATGAATGAATGAAATTCCTGCATGTTTTCCAGCTGCAGGCTTAAAGTTGGAGACGGAGCTGAGCTTCGCTTTCACTGTGTGGTCAGCTGTGAAATTCACTCTCCATCCTTTTCGCTTTTTTTCTCTCACAGCCAGTGATATCAGAAGTCTTCTTCTTTAAGGTGCTCGCTGTTATCGGGTTAGAAAGCCGAATGCAATTTAAGTCTTAATTTATGGAACAGCAATTGCTTTAAGTGTAGCAGAGCGAGGAACCGTGGGACGGCAGCTTTACCAGACGCACGCTGCATGGCCTTAGAGGTTGATTGAATAATTAACCGGCAGCAGGATGAGCCTGCATAGAGCAGGAGAGCATCAGGAACCTTAAGCGAAAAGAACACAATAACGCTGATAAAGACGCTGTTAATTACATTGAGAAAACTTTTGACCTGGTGCAGTAATAGCCTGTATGAATCTGCCTCATTCAGCCGTCTCAAAGCTACAATTTCATAAACTATTGAATCTAATTAAGTCTCGTACAGAGATCTGGGCTTCAGCTGACTTGTTACTACTTGTTACTATAACATATAAAATATATATACATTACATTTTTTTTTTTACATTTTCTAATATTTATTTGCCTTCTCTTTATTTGGATTGTTACTAAAAACACATTAATTAGATAGCTTAGTTTAAATCTGGATTATATACGTTATATACATACATTATATACATTTAGTATTTGTTTAATTAACATCTAGGCCGCCCATGGAGGGCGGGTCCCCTGTTGAGTCTTGGTTCCTC
>JAUZST010009029.1:0-13217 GCA_034779995.1 Parotocinclus haroldoi
CTCTCTCTCTCTCTCTCTCTCTCTCTCTCTCTCTCTCACACACACACACACACACACACACACACACACACACACACTCATAAACCCCTATACAGGTTGTTTATAGGATACACTGTTGCCACCTCTCCATGTTAAGACATACCATGGATTGCAGAACTCTGGAAACATACATGATGATCAGAGGGTGGACAAAGGAAAAGATGTGCCAGCCAACTGGCTTTTCCTATAACACATAACATTAGAGCTTCCCCAAGCCACATAAAAACAAATCACGCCACATTGATTTCCTTGTTTAATGTACCTGGCCTGCCTCCTTGAATTACTGACCTTGGAATGACTGCAGAAAGTCTCCAACCTGACAATAATTGCAGTGGACAACCACAGTGGTAAGTGCTCCTATTGATGTGAGATGGAAAAAATAGACGTTTTAGAAACCTCTGGACAGTATGAGTAACCCATAGGCTTTTAAAATTCTTAATAGCTTGCACATGTGGTACACTGAGGCACAGAGTAAGTGGAATCTTTTAAAGACATATTAAAGACGTAAAAGCTCTAAGAGCAACAACAAAGGCCACAAAGTATGCATTTACCCACTGAAGTAAACACAGCCCTGATGAGTTGTTTATATCTGTTTTCCACCTGCTACATTCCTTATACTTGTGAACTACATTTGAAGACAAGTAAGCACTTTTTAACATTAAAAGCTTAATATGCACAATCAAGTTTAATACTTCAGACCCAAAGTCACTCCAGAATTGACTACGCATAAAATATGCTGCTCACAATTTGTTTCTGTGTGTAGACTGTTTATTCTGAAAAAAAAAATGTTACTGAGGTAGTTGCAATTCTTTGTGACCACCTACTGAGCATGTGACAGGTAAGTGTTAATAAAATATTTAAGCACATAATTTTTCAATATGGAAATGCAGGTCAGGGTCCTGGCCATAACAGGAAGCCATGTGTGTAGGTTTGGGAATAGATGGTATGTTTTATTCATACAATGTTAGTTTAAATGAGGGCATATGTGCATTTCTCAGCCATTTAAATTGTTTCTTTGTAGAACCTCAAACATAAGTTATTATACAATATATATGGTCTTACAAAACGTTTCGTGGTAACCTCAGTACATGAGATATTAAGCATATATTCTAAACTAAAACAAAGCACTAATGCCAGGTTCATTCACACTGGTCGTTTTAAAGTCTTTAAACAGCTTAGTTGGTTCTATGTGGTCTGTATTCTGTAATAATGTATAGTGTGTAATAATATATAGTTCAGACTAAACTGAAACCCTATGTAAAGCATTTAATGCAGATAAAAACAAAACAGCATATACAGTCTTTCCTTAAACTGAAGAATAATACGCAAAAATAGTTTACCCAATACTTTCAGATGTATTGTGGTGATGCTAAAGATGTTTACAAACAAGTTATATTATTCATGATTTAATGGGTGCTAACATATGACATACATTTCAGAATGGTCAGGAATCGGTATGCTCCCCCTTTTGCTGTAATTACAGCATACACCCAAGCAGGCATGAACTGCACAAGTTTGTGTAAAATTTGATGATCCATGTTATCCCAGCATGATTTCACAATATTCCAAAGATCGTCTTGTGGCATCTTTTGTGAACGTTGGCTTCCTCATCAGGAAGTTCTCACATTCCTTACTGTCGAATTATGGTGGCCTAGCAGTTAAGGTACTGGGTGATGGACCAGAAGGTCAAGGGTTCGAATCCCTCTGCCACAGTTGGGCCCCTTAACCCACAATTGCTTGAACTGTAAGACTGTATTAATTGTAAGTTGCTCTGGATAAGCGCGTCTGCTAAATGTCGTAAACGAACTATTGCAATAGTGACATCTTGCTCTAATCCTTACCCCAATATATTTTCTTCTTCAAATACACAAACATACACCCCTTAACCAAATCCATATGTATTTTTGTATAAGAAAATAAACTACTAATCCAATAATGCATTTTCCTAGTAGCGGGAATTTGTAAAGCACCTTTTAACCCAATTCTGCTGTCACAAATTAAAGAGTAACAATCTTGGAAAGCATAATGTCACATGATCACTGGTGGCCATGTGCTACTGGAAACAAAGACAATTCATAATGATGTACTGTCACAGTCAGAAATTTTGTATTACAATCTTTAGAGTGTGACTTTTGCTACAAGGCTCATCACCCAGCCACCAATATTAGGACCATAATGGATGATACAATCCTCTGGACACAACAACCAATGCTAAAAAAATGCTAATAAAACATCTGGGAATTAAAAGAAGAGTGAATTGTGGAATAATGGCAGCAGACAGATTGTATTTTCAATTTCTCATTAGTTTTTCACAACAGGGAAAAAGGGGACACAGCACAGAAAGAAAAAGCAGATGAATTGCAGCTTTCGTGTAACTAGCAAGCAGACACAATGGGATTGTTGACTTTACAGTATGTAACTATTTAATGCTTCCCAGTTTGATGATGCAAACAGTGTATTGTCTTATTTATTATCATCAGATCTATCCTTAGAAATATTTATTGTGTAAGCAGGCAAAACAGAATTCATTATATTATATATTATATTATATATAATAATAATTCACACAATAGGAATTATGTTATTGTGTGACTTAAGATCTTATAAGACTCCTAAAATCACACAGTGTTTCAACTGGCTTTGGACAGTATGCCAATTATTTTAATATAATATCTTTAAGGGAGTTATAGCTACTGTATGTTGGTACTAAACATCTATCCACAACAGTTCTTTTGATTGAATAAAATAAATCCTTTAAGAAACATCAGTTTGTGTAAGAGCATCACCCTAAGTATGCTGTGTTAGTCAGGGGCACCATTAGTGTGCTTGTGCTACCACAGACTCAGTCATCTTGACCTGGAGGAGCTTTGAAAATCATAGTTATGATGTAACTCAAGACGCAACCTGAAATGTACATCGACAGATGGAGTGTCATTACCTCATACACCAACATGAACCAAGAAACTACAGCCTCATGAACAGGACTGAACAGGGAAGCCCTGTCCAAAGGAAGAGGATGGCCTTGCCTTTCAGAACCAATGTGCAATCCAGTCAGACAGGATATGAACCAGGGAGGCTCAGCATTGAAATACAGAGCTCTACAAACACTCTAGGGAAGATTTGTCTCATGTCTCAGTCAAATTGTGCATTGGTTCTGCAGTCTGCGATCCCTGGTTCATATCTCTCCATTCCATCAGACAGTGGTTCCTGGGTACTCTGCACTTCAGGAATTGACTAAACATTGGTTGATGCCGATGTAACATTAAGTTACTGCTACCTACGTTGTCATCTGTGTTCGTTGTTCAGACTCACCAGAGGCATGCCACACTCACACTGCTCCATGCCCAAGTGCATTTCAGTAGTGAGATCGCTCCATACCATGTCAGAGTAAGCTTGAAGGGGTGGGCCTGGGCATGTACATAGTGTAATTGCCTGGGCGCAAAACACAGGTTCAGCTGCCTTTGCAAATTAAATATATGTACAGTACGAGAAGCTGAAAATAAGTGCATTGCATAATAAATATATTACGAGAAGGCTGTGTGTCAGGTCTAGAGGGTTGGGTCTGTGCTGGTGTAAACAGACCAGTGGCACCCCCACATGGCGGGTAAAGAGGTTTTTCTGTGATGGGGTATCCCTGGTCTACTTGTAACCTCAACAGACTCAGTCATCATGAATCAAGGGAACTCTGGAGATTTGGAGAGACAGAAGACCCTTGGTGACACAGAAGGTAGACAAATGAGGTGCATGTGTCAGTTGTCTTGGTGGGTATGGTGACCCATTAAGGGGCACTCACATTACACAGACAAAAACCAGGTACTTATGACCCAGGGACTCCTGCCTGGTGGAACCAAAGTGCAGTGCATGACATACCAAAGAATCATCAAGAATCATAAGGTAAAATGTGCAAACTACACACCTTAAACATTACTGTTATTCATTCTGAGACAGTGTTTTAAATTCATTTCTGAATATATGCGGCTTGCCAAAATCCATCTCACCACACTGTGCCTCTAAATTTGCCTCTGTATGTAATGTACTATTCTAAAATGTCTGGGAAAGCACAACGTGCACTCACATTTTATACAGCAAACAGGAAAAAGTTTTTATTATGTAACATTAATATCTCTGGTAATAAACGCTTTGATGTCAGGGTGAATGAGCTGATAGGCAATAATTAAACCTTGCAGTGCTTTTTTGTCCTAACCTCCTGACTGATTCTTCATTAAAAGTGAGGAAGGCCCGCAGGCTCTGCTGACACAACAGCGAAGCTGCACTACATCACAGAGCGTAGTTTAGTCCTCTAACAGAAATACAATACACACATGAAGAATTTAGTTTTGTATAGGGCTGTTTTTATGGTCTGTCCTCAAAACACTATCCTTAATGTTAATTACCGATGTTTGTACTTAACCCCTCCCACTCACATACGCACACATTCGCACAGCTGAATGGAGTGACAGTTATTTCCTGTCTCTGCTTGCTCCAGATGCTGCAGATGGTTGTTTCCATGTGTGCACCATTTTTCATTTATACCCCTTCCTCCATCCCTCTACTTATAACTGCACGTCTCACCCTGGCATTTAAAATCTGCCTGATTGCTACACTTGATAAGGGAAAAAGCGTGAGTACACATGTTAGCGGAAAGAATGATGTACAAGTGATGTACATGTACCTTGTCATTCCAGTCTCCACTCATTTAAGCACTCATCTTGTTTATTGTAACTAATCTAGATAAATGAAGAGAAACATTTTATTTAGTTGCACAGACCCACGATCGCACATATCAATGAGGCCACATCTCCACAGCCTCGCTGCTGACTCACTAGGATATTTAAGGAAAGATGTGGAAGTGCTTTCTCTTTCTCTCTAGTATCCAAGCAGCCAGCAGGAACTACACTCACTAGATATGCCCTGATTACCCATACTCCCACCCATCCACCTGCACTATCTCCTTTAGCCAGATGCCAGGAAAATTTGAGGTCCATTCCAATGGCACTGATCTACGTCAAATAACCTTTCCTGACCCCCCCTCCTGCCATGCACACATATGCAACACCAATGATGGGGGATATGGCCTTCCAAGGCAGCCTGAGCCAGACAGGATGGCCACATGGTTAGACGACAGGCTGAGAAGGATTACAGCAGATTACCCAGCATTCAGGATCATAGAATCCCTGCTGAAAATGACCCAGCACAAATAGTTTTGCTGTTGGGCAGGACCAGACACACATATTGTACCACACTGTTTCGTGACATGACATCATGTGTACAACAGTTTATTTCAGATTAATTTTTTTCCTATGTTTTTTTTTTTCCTTTTTTATTAGGCTACAATTCATTTACAGCTACCTGTCTGGTACTTCAAGGGCTCCCCCACATGAACGCTCCACCCGTGTCCCCCACTGTTTCGCCATTTTCCTGCGACAGCCACTGGGGACACCTATCAATTCACATTAGTTCTACCTTTTCTTAGTTCCTGTGCAAGAGCTGAACACTGTCTTCATGAGTAACACAGTCCATCATGCCACCCTCAATCTATCAAAGCCTCGGAAAATAGGTCAGTAGTAATTGTAGTAAAGACTACATAACAATCTATACAATGACTAATGTGGTGGTCTAGAGCGTTGTTTAATGACACACAAGTTTACAGGAGTATCACCATGCTGTGACCTCACTGTTGTAAATTGCGCATTATAAATTAAGTCCTGCTGTTTTCAAGTGCTCTTCATCAGTCAGAGTCACAGTACAGAATCTGCTCCTTCTCTTCCAACATCCTGGTTCAATTTCCCACTAGTTCTATATTTCACATATTTAATCACAGACTGAGCAAATGGCTAAATGCCCACCGGTCCAATAAAGACCTCAGTTCTCAAACTTTCTATTTAGACATTTCTGTGGCTCAACCAACCTTTCTCTTTCACCTCCATGCAGCTTAGCTTTTGAAAATGTACAGTCAGAGGTAGACCCCTTTTATCAAAAGATAAAACAATTTTAAAAGTAAAGACTACACCTGCGTTTTCGGGAACAAATGCTAAATACTAATGCTAGTGCTTAACTTCATCTACTGGAGTGTCTTGTTGTTTAATTCTGATTTAAGTTTGACTGTGCTCTGATTGGTCAGGATTTACAGGGTTTTACATGTTCAGATTCAGCATAATTAGGAAGTGGCAGCTGTAAGTTCTAGTTATACCACAGAAATATGACAAAAATATGCTATTAAATGAGAAGTCACTTCTAGAACAAATTTTACTATACTATTGATCAATCCAATGTTTAAACAATTACTCAGATGTTGGTGGGTTGCCCTGTCATTTTGTAATCAAAGCCAGCTTCGTTAAGCTTCAAACTTTATTTTGACATACAGTGATGATGATTAAACCAGACTGTAAATTATTACCACACTGCTTTGTTTGTTTTAAGAAGGTATAATAGATTATTAATTTGCCTACCGAATTTAGCTGAATTTAGCTTTAAAAAAGTGATATATTTCTGGTTCTAATTTGATGCTGGATCACATTTTTGTTATTACTATCCTTCTATCAGAGAGCTTTATCCTACTAGTTGATATTCTTTGAGCTCTCCTGTGTGATTTTACACATATTGGTGCATTGGCTATTTTAAATGTATGTGTCTATACATGCACTCAATGTATTTATTTATTCATTATGTTTAAGCATTTATGCCTAGCTCTACCAGTCACTAATCACTACTGGACATAATAATAGGGAAATCCAATATGCTTAAACTAACATCTACTCACAAGTGTGTTTTTATTGAATATATTTTCAATAGCCAATATTAAGCAAGGTTCTGAAGAAAGTAGTGAGCCAGATAAATGAGGCTCCAATGAAAATAATTGGAAAGGAAGAAACAGATGGAGGAGCAATTTTCAAAAGAAAACATGCTTAATTTCCTCTGGTAGTGCTGGAGCCTGTTTATGAAAATTTGAAGGCATGAGGCATGTTACCTTCCTGGCTGGATAAAAATAAATGTTTAGGCATGGCAAAGACATTCTATCTCCCAGAACCTGTAATAACACAAATTTAATTTTGTTTCTAAAATGTGGAACAATTGTTTCTAAAATTTGTACATTATAAAAAAAATTGATTAATAGTACTCAATCCTATGGAGGTGAAATAGCTCAAATTCAAAAACAGAAAATATTGCAGAAGTTCGGGAGAGTAGACTGTAATCTCAGTAGTATTATTTTCTTAGTTACATAGTGATAAGTTCACAAGCATGATTTTGGCATGTAAAAGGACAAAGTAAATGAGTATTGTCACTACTAGTACATATATCCATGTCAGGTGGTTATTTGAAATGCAGCTCCCCAAGCTGCACCCCATCCAGATCTCCAAGTGCTTCCCACACATGAAGAGGTATTTTTAGATTATCACCCTGTCTCAGAGATGGAACGCGTAACTCCCTCTCTGCAGGCTGGGACTGCTGAGGTTCTGTTATTTTAATCCAGACTGGAGAAAGTACGAAGGAGAGAGGGAGTGAGTCATCAAGCTACCTTTGTCTCACTGTAGCAATGCCTCCCACTCATCTACTATCCGTCTATCTGGTACCATGTATCCATGATATGGTGGTTTCAATCTCATCAAAAGAACCACTGGAAACTCTGATCGTAGTCACTCCATTAAGTGTTAAATCAATTTGAATAGATAAATATTTTAATCAGTACTGAATGGGTAGATTGTGTCACACCTGAATTTATAACGCAATCTAATTGCAGTCTATTACAGTATATTATGTTTACAGAGTTTAATTAATGTATTTGAATGTTGAACAATTCTTTATGAAATGTATTACCATTTTTTTCTTTTTCAGCTAAAGATGCTAGAATATACTACTCATACCTTTTAGTTATGTGTAAATTATTTGCCATATCCTGATAACTGTGACAGATGACTGTTCAGAAAGCCCAGTTAAATGCAATCTGTCACGACAGAAGGCTAGGCTGGCTAATGCAAATTTCAAAACGGTAGTGTACATGCTTGCCTAGACATTCAAAACAGGACTATACAGTGCAACATGTCTTATTCTAAAAATAAACCCATAACCCTAACCCAGTCAGTTCACTTCTATTTGAAATTGTAGTTAGTGAATTTTCTGTATCTCTTGTTTGCCTATATGCAAAAATGTTAGATGCAAATGAATAAACTGCAATGCATTAAGTTACAGTTGTTTTATTGAACTGATTAATATACAGACTACAATAACGCGAATTTTGCACAAAAATTACCATTCAATAAGGAAATATTTCATAAATATTTTAAATATACAAAAGATTTCTAAATCCTTTAAATGTGTTTTCTTAAATACTGTCATGTAACTGTAAATAAAAATGTGGAGATTTTATGATGTGGATTTTTGTATTTAAACTCTATTTAATCTTTAAGTTCTTTGAGATTACAATCTCTTATTCGAAGGATTAGGACTTCCAACTAGGTTGGTCATCACTTGTTGTGTCTTAAAGAGAGCAGGATTACAACATATTAAAAATAAATAACTAATTAAAGAAAATTCAGGTGGTTCAGTTGTCTATAACTCTAGCCCATCACCATAGAGACTTACGGTAAATTCAAATCTCACTGGTGCCTTCTGGCCAAGCCAGGCTTCGCACTACAAAGTAAACACTAATAATATGCTCCTGAAAATATGAAATAATAAAACAAGCTTTACACTGACTCTGACATTAATTAGTTTAATCGGATATAGCTTCAATTATCATATACAGTATCTCACAAAAGTGAGTACACCCCTTACATGTTTGTAACTGTTTTATTATATCCTTTCATGGGACAACACTGAAAATATGACATTTTAATACAATGTAAAGTAAGTAAGTCAGTCTACAGCCTGTATAATATTTGATGTCTTAACCGATGGCAACAAGGTGAGTACACTCCAAAGTGAAAATGGCCAAATTGTCCCCAAAGTGTTAATATTTCTTGTGGCTACCATTATTTCCCACCAGTGCCATACCTCTCTTGGGCATGAAGTTCACTAGAGCTTCTTAGGTTGTCACTGGAATCTTCTTATAATAATAATACAATAATAATAATAAAAAAAACTGTATAATAAAGGTATACTAGCTGTAGACTGACTACTTTACATTGTATCAATGCGTCACATCTTCAGTGTTTTCCCATGAAAATATATAATAAAATATTTACAAAAATATCTGGGGTGTATGTAACACAGAACACTGGCTCTGACTTCATATAGGTTGGAATGGCCTGTTTGCTGGTCTCATAACTAATCAGTATCAGTAGAATGTCACAACCCATAAAAAGTCAACAATAACCTTTTAAACCTTTTTTAAACCTTTTAAGTTAAAGTAGATTTAAAGATTGAAATGTGTCCAAAAAAGTCAATAACCCGGAAAAATTGAAGTCCCCCAAACTATGTCAAAGGAATGTCAAACCCTATACCCAGTAATTGAACACCCCAACAGCAAAGCTAAGAAGTTAACCTCTCAGCAACCAAAATAAAACTGAGAAAGTAACCCACAAAGATCCAATTACAGCCAATAGCTTTCACCTAATCTGTCTTTCACTTAACAAATCATGAACAGGAAGAATAATCATGTTATCCAGTGAAACTGTCCTGTGAAAGAATTTACATTGTAAAAAACCAAATACTATTTAGTGATTTTAATAGAAACAATCCAATGTGGTGGAGCAACCTCTGTGATACCAAAGGTAAGAAGCTATATGTAAAATCAAACATATCAGCACATAGGCAATGGGACAAATTCTGAAATTCACCTTTTAATATATGTGTTAAAGATGTCCTACTTGACCTTCTATGCCATGTGTGGCGTAACTGCTGTAGGAGTGAACAATCTCCCCCAGTTTTGACTGTAGTGGGTGTGAATATATAACAAAGGTCAAAAAAATGGCAACTCAAAAAAAAACAAAACAAAGTGGCTCTCATTCCAGACTCGTTGCCTGGAGTTAAGTTCAAATCCCCAATTCACCCAGGACGCAATTAAGTGGTTTACTAATACTGTTATTTTATGGCAGAAGACAGTTACCCCAAGGCACCAGTAAGACCAACCCACAGTGTATTCTACCAAAACTCGATATGTCAAAAATATGACGAGTACAGGCTTGCAAACTAACAAATACAGTCAAAATCCACACCTAGATGACGTTCGTAACAGTCCTATGTATGTATGTATGTATGTATGTATATTATAACAAATCAGCTATCAATGTAATTGAAAAGCTAAATATGAAATAGCTTATAAGCTAGTAGATATATTTCAACTGCTCCACTGAATGACAATTCAATTCAATGGCCATTAAAGTCAGAACAAAACCAGATAGAGATCCACTCAGAAAATAAAACTGAACCTTACACCCAACCTTTCTCACTAGTAGATATTCAGAAATTTCTCAGTATGTTCCATGACACTACATCATCATATGTCTGTGGAGCTTTCATCCAAGGGAACATGCTCTATCAATTTTCTTGGAGAAAGCTTATGATACCACATGAATATTTGGGAACATGTGGGATATGCCTCAAATGGGTTCTAGAATACTTTTGCCTATTTTACCTTTACCTTTTTATTCAACAGACAGTATAAAATAAGTATGGGTTTGACCATGTCAAACCTGTATTGCAGGGAAACATCCGTTTAAGTACTAAAGTGAACAGCATTATCAACCTGACTGATACCAATATGCTGTGCACTCTCTTTGTAGATGACATTGGCTATAAGGGGCAACATGAGGACCACATAACGACAGCTTTAACTGTGCATAAAAGAAATACAAAAACGATCTGTAAACAGTGATTTCAGTTTCTATAAGTGTTCCAGTGCAGACGGGCTGCAGTGCTCTTTTTGGAGAGTAGATGGATTATCCTTGGATGAGAAAAAGAAATCACTTTTGCTTGCGCCATGATACACGTCGATGTGTTGTGAAGACCAGACTTTGACAGATCATGTTTTTAAAATATACTGCTCACAGATATTACAGGATACTTCAAAATGAAACATTCCATAATGAAATAGTTAATAGTTAATAGTTTGTTAATAATATGGCTCACTTCTTCCTCTGTTACAATATTCATGTTTCTGAGGTATTCTGACGAATGTGTGCCATTTACTTGTTGTAGCACTTAAAATAAGACTTTATTTCCTATGGTTTTTCAACACAGAATATAACAAACATTTACCTGTACACAGTGAGTATTGACCAAATCTCAAGCAACTTTATTTTATTTTTACACGGTTTCTCCCTGGGTGGCACAGTGGCTCCATTTTTCATTGTCCATTTTTCGACTTTTGTGGGCTCAGATGTATCTAGAATGGACCATAACACAGTAGCAATGTGTATTGTGGTCAGATGAATCAGTATTACAAGTCTTTTTTTTAAAGAAAAATGGACACCACAAGCTCTGGACTGCCCAGACTATTATCAGCTGCAAGTCCAAAAGGCAGGCTCTATCATGGTATGGGGCTGTGTCAGTGCCAAAGGCTGTTTACACTAATGGCAGCATTAATGCAGAAAAGTACACTGACATTTCAGAGCAACAATAATTTCTTCAAAATTACATATTTTCTAGAGACATCCATGTTTTATAAGCAAGACAACACAAAACAAGTCAAATCCAATAAAAAAAATTACTGTCAAAGACTAAAATATGTATATCCCTTCTAGTCTTTCAGTTATTTTCAATACCACAAGAGATCAACTGGTCGTTCCGGGGGCTTTTAGTGCCAAAGGACTCGTATAGGGGGAGGGGATCCCTGAGGTATTTTAGTTTGTTAGGGGCACTTTGAGGGTTTCCCGTACCATACTCACGCGCTCCTCGCTCACGTTTCTCCGTCGTCGGTACTGAACGAGCCTCACTCCAGCCGGCTGCCCGTCCTGAATGGGACGGGCCCCAGCTTGGCATCTTCACGCATCACGTGTGCCCGAGCTCACGCTCGCCCCCTGGCACTTCGGCGCCTTTTGCATCTTATTCGCATTTGCCCAAGCTCATATGCTCGCCTTTTGGCACTTCGGCGTCTTCTGCAATTTCTTCACCCCCCGCGCTACTTGCGCGTTCGAGCTCACGCTCGCCCTCTGGTGCTTCGCCGTCTGCACCCCAGCCAGCTGCCTGCTCCAAATAGGATGCGCCCCTTTTATCCTTTTGGTTTTTTGTGTTTAGGAGCCTTACGCTCCGCTCTTAACACTTTTCAGTTGCTCTATATTATTTCCCCATTATTATTATATGTCATGGGATACATCTATCCTGCATACTTGGGTCCTACGATAAAAACCACCACATCTCGTAACAGATCAGACAAAACATTACATATCTTGGGTTCACATTGTCTAAACATCAAAGTACTGTACGTGTAAGGAGCACTGCACTTTGTTATATTTGCATTTTCCGCACCATGGCATACTGTTTCTGATTTGGAACGTGAAAAGAAAGGAGACTCACAATTTGATCAAAAATGTATTCACAATGTAAGCCTGCAACTGAGGTGAATTACTTCAGCTGATGTTGGTCACACAGTTTTGTAATAAATCACTGCTTTAATGGATAGGAGTTTCTATACAGTAGCTTATCTGATGCAAATTCAAATTCATTATCTTACTTCCCTCCTAAATAAAACTAAGTGAGTAAGATAAAAATAAGCTGCTATATTTAAACATATTTTGAACAAATATTAGAAAGATGAAAATGCTAAGAATATATTTGCAAAAAAATACCATACAGCTGAACCCCTGATTGTAGAATGACCCAGGGCAATAACAACATGGCTCATTTAGCTCTGTGTGATTGGGTGAACATCATCACCCTTTAGGAATTGTAAAGAAATTCATCCTGAAACACATCCTGTCCTAGATGTCCCAGAAACAGATCTGAATGTGTTACAAATTTCATTTGTAGCGTAAGTACTTAAAAAGATACCCACATACACCTGCGCACATGTATAGCTGAGCATCAATAAAAGAACTTTAACAGCATAGAACCTATAGCTAGTAATAAAGGGAGCAAAAACCCGTGTCACGAGCAATGTTTTGTGATTAAACCAGCATGAATCCTAGTGACCCACAGGCTACAACTGCAAGCACTAGGGGTTACTGTAAAAATTTAATAATAATAATAATAATAATAATAATATAATAGTAATAATAATAATCATCATCATCATCATAATT
>JAUZST010009030.1:0-38396 GCA_034779995.1 Parotocinclus haroldoi
ATTCTCTCAGTTTAAACTTTTGATCTGTGATTTGTGTTCTATTCTGAATAAAATATTAGATGTTGGCACCTCCACATAATTGAATTCAGTTTTTATTTACAATTTGTTTAGTGTCCCCACCTTTTTTTAAATCTGGTTTGTAGTTAACAGTCTAAATGCGTTCACTTTCTTATTTGAACTCAGCCACTTCCACCCTTCATCCCCTGATTAGAGACTCCTTTTGGACAAAGCCACCTGGCTGCACTGTGCCACCCTTTTGTGTACACTTTTTGTACTTAAGATACTGTCACCATACATAACATATATATCTAGTTGTAGCTCTTTTGAATAACTGTGAATACAGTTACTACATCCAATAGTCAATAGTCATCCAATAGTTACATAATTAGTGCATAATTTATATATGCACATTGCTGCTATACAATATATAAATGTCATTGAGCATTTGGATAGTATTACATCAGCCTTTACCAAATGACACCCTAATATAATAAAGCAGGATGATTTATGGCGTGTAATAAATAATAATGTCATGTAATAATAATCAAAGCAGTGAGTGAGAGTTAAAATGTTGCTACATTCTTAGCTTATTTTTTCATATTCAGAACATTTAACTTTGTCACAGTCTAAAGAGATCAATCTTAATAAATGCTTAGTGTTACTATAACAAACCAAGAAAATGGTGTTTAAAATAATGCAATAATTAGGACTGCAGCTATGTTCATTTAATATACATCCTAACTTACGTCACAAAAGTACACAGACAGAAAAACCTCCTGAACTCAAAACATGGAATAATTAGTATAGTACAGTTAGCACTTCTTCACTTTTTTTCAAACAAAGTTGCGGCAATGTGAAAAATGCAAATGAAACATGCAGTGTTTCTTACATCGACTTTTATTTAATCACAGACAGTATGAACCAACATATATTTCATGTTTTGTCTGGTCAATTTAATTTCTTTTTTTTTACATAAATAAACACCCATTCCAAAATTTTCAGGCCTCTAACACATTCCACTGTATGATGGTCCCCCATAGATGCCCCAGAGTCCAGAGAAGTTGACAGTGCTTCTGGACATGTTCCATATAAAGCTTTGTTTCTGCACACTTGTTTTAAGTATCATTTGTGCGTGTAACTCAGTACTTTAGTACATTCTTTGTACATTACTTACTCTGGGCAAAGGTTTGTCAAAGTAATGCCTTACACGTGATTATATCAGATATTGATAACAGAGTGTTTTTGATGCAGTTTTGAGTTTTCTTATACATTTGGAGATCATCTGGCCATTATTGTTCCTTAAAGACACAGGCTTTCATTTATACTGCTTTTTTAACAAAACATTATTATTATCACCTGTTCACATCACCTGTTTAATATCACATAATTGCTGTTTACACTGTTTTTTACCTCATTACTAGCCCTAAATTTCTTTAGCCATAAACTTTTCGGAATGTTTTGCAGGAATGAAATGCATGAATGGATGTTTATTTATTAACCTTTTTTAAGTGAATTAAAAGAATTTAAAAATTCTACTAATTCATATAGTGATTTAACATACGATTTAGCAGAGATTAGTGCATTTTGGGAATTTCATGGTTTTGGGCAATCTGTATAGGAGAGACCATCAAATGCTAGAAGTTAAAATCTTTTTTTTGACAGGTGTGGAAACTGTGAAATTGCTGAAAAATGGCAATGCAAATGAGATTCTAATTCTTCTCATATATGCAAGTGACAAATTCAAGCAAATGTACATTATTAGTAAGCCTGCTATTAGAAATAGACAGATATTCGTGACTATCATAGATATTGGTGTTTTAATGAGAGTCAAAACTGTTTCAGTTCACAACTGGATATTGTTTATTTTGTTTAAGTACTTCAGTGAGGTTAATCAACACTCATGAGTAATGTAAATGTTTGAAATGATTGTAAGAGTGCCAAACTGTATGGTGACTGAATAGGCAAACAAGCATTGTACTCACATCTGCAAAATTCCCATAATGCAGTGAAACATTTATGATGCCCTAGTTATGGTTTTTTTGTATAAAAAAAATATTTCTATTATCAATGAAATCCTGGAAAATATTGAATGCCCGTAGAAAGTACAAGGAAACATCATTGTTAATCAGAGAAAATCACATATGTGTTCAATTTAGAATGACCTTCAAGTTTCTGTCTTAGAGGTTTGGACAAAAATTACACTAATGTCCTTTTAACAAGAAGTAATTTCATCATTTTAGAGCGTCATATGCCTTTAAAAGCATGCTAAGCTACTGAAGTATTCCTCTAATCATTAAAAGATGTTGAAACTCCAATAAAACATAAAAGAACGTGAACATGCTGGATGCTCTCAGTTATTTGGTTTCCTCGATACCTTGGCTTCTGTTTCTACATGGAAACTTCCAACGTTGTATTAGCAGTTTACGAAATTCTCGATCTGCTGAACTAAACAAAGAACAAAGTCCTTTCACCATTGGCTAGGTAAACAGTGCTTACAAAAAAGGGCTTGGGAACAAATAAAATACATTTAAATTTATTATTTAGTTGGTGTATAATGTGCTGCACGAGATTCTGCTGTCAAATGGGTGAATTCCACAATTTTTCCAAAGACATCCAGGACATGTGGTACTGGTTATGAAGATTAAGTTCTCGTGGCACAGAGAAGAATAGAAAAAAGCTAATATTTGGAAGATCCATCAAGAATCATCAGTGCCATAAGGTTGCTCTGGAGAAAATTAAGGGACCCTCTGCTTTCAAGAAAAAAAAATTGCAGTCTTGCACACAGTTTGCAATTGGTGTTGGGGCTGGGGACTAAATGTAGAACATTGGTGGGATGTGCAGCTCTGTGCTATTCTGAAAAGGCTTTACATTTGCCAAATTGTGATGTGAAATGTGAGTGACTGCACACAAGATTGTCTATGGGTTTCAGCTGTTCAGTATGAGTTCAACATCATGTTAACAGCATACGATGACCTTTCATTATTATTATTATTATTATTATCATTATTATTATTATTATTATTATTTACTAATCAAAACACTTTAGTTAATTACCATAGGATTCAGTCAGCTATATGTCACTTTGTAAAGTACCCCCAATTATTCTAGTTAAAATTGAAGATGAAATGACTAATGAATGACTAAATCCAGTGACAATGTTTTGCAGCATGCACTCAATAAATTTGCATGGAATAAAATGCTACATTGATGAATTAGATCCTGTCAGGCATGTACATGTCACAATTGTAATTTATGTTTCCTAGACCTTTCCTCGGAAAAGTGAAATAAAGCACCAGCCCAGAGGAGCTTTTTTTAACAATACTTTCCTTTTGCTGAGTGACTCAGTACAATTTCAGTCCAACTAAAATGGAGCTTTCACACAAATACATATGATGTGGCAGATACAGATATATCTTACTGCTCTTGTGGTTCATTTGTTGATGAATGTGGCTTTCTCCTACTTAGGAATGAATCCAAGTTTCCTCTTAATTCAAGCACCTTTAAGCCTTTGAATCAAACCAAAGTAAAAGTTTTTTTAACTGAATTAGTCAGTAATTCAGGCTGCAGTAGGTTACAATGGCTTTAGATTTTCCAAGTATTTCAGACAGTAGCCATACAGTCAAAAGGTTTGTTAGTGACTTTTAGAGTCTATTCCCATTTACTTTGAAGATGTATTTTCATTCAGGCTGAAATGCTAGGAAAGGAAGGAAAGGAGAGACGAGGAAAAGTATCATTTATCATTTGAATTGCTGCCTAATGACTCATTATTTGCTTTCTTTCAATCCTTTGCTGATCTCCTAAAAGCTGAAACAAAGCTTTGGTTTAGGCCTGTTTAGTTTGGAAAATTCTGTAGGCAGCTGTAATGGCTGCAGATAGAGACCACAGGCCTTGTCTGCAGACGTACAGACAATCTTTGTACTGAGATGCTTTTGGGATCCTAATGTGATATTTACTATGAGCTTCATCACTCGGGGGAACAGAGGGATTTCTAAACTTGATACATCCAATAAGGCTTGAACTTGTCCTCAGTATATGGTATGATTCATTATCATGGTTAAACACTGAGCCAACATTCAGTATGAGTGTGCAGACAGAGATCTGTGATGCAGATAATGGAGGTCTTGCTGTGCGCCATGTGCCGGCCTTCTGCTGGTCGACAGGGACAGGATCGGAGGAATCTCCTGGATCCCACTCAGTCAGGAAACCTGTTGTGTTGGGCCAAATGGCATTTGGAGCTCAACGTTAGTGTGCTGCATGGCAGGGAAACAGGGAGGCAGATGAAGTACAATGTCCTTTTATAACTCTCAGGTCAAGGCTGGTTGGAAATAAACATTTTAATGTCCTTTGTCTATGCCCTACTGTATGGACAAATGAACATGCAAAGTAACGCAATTCATGCAATGAATGCAGTTTGGCATATAATGGTTTCAAACAAAGTGTCCTTAATACGGTTATGCCTCAATAGCTCTGACTGGTTTATTGTGTTACTGTGTGATACATCAAAAATATATTATTTTCTATGTTTACCCTTGCAGCAATGTAGCAGGGTGCCACTTAGGAAAGCCAGGGCTCACAAATGTGTTGTAAATATGCAAGATTTATTGCCACAGTTTCATTACGTGAGATAAAAGCCCTTACCATGATCAACCAACAATACTGAAACAGTATTAAATGTGCAATTTGTACAATCATTTGTATTAGCCTTTTTAATTGGTAATAAGTCACAGGCTGGTGAATAGTGTTAACTAGATACTTGTATTTGGTTTAGTAGGTAATTCAATTTAGCATGTAATTAAAGTTTACCATGTAATTTTCCACATATATTAGCAGCACCATGAGTGGATGAGAGGTATGGGTTATGGGTTTTGGTTGTGAGGTACGGCTTGAGATGGATGTATTTACAACTCTGACATGGTCTAAACATGATATTGTCTAAACATGGAAACTGACTGCTAATTCAAAAGGTAATCTATTTTAATCTTGGTTCCAAAATACTAGAGCAAAATGATTATGCTTATTGGGCTCTAGTACTCTGTTGGGCTTCCTCTAACCTGGATACAGATGAGATATTGTTGGGCATGGAAGAATACAGGTTCTGTATGGTTTCCTATGGCACATTTTCCCACAGATATTGCAGCTGGACCTGTAGAGCCTGTACATCTTTAGGTTGCCAAATCAGGTGCCCCAGCCATTCCCATAATCAATTAGCAATATAACAGGTGACTGGGCAGGCCAATGAAATGTTGCATTCCGGTGAAAACATTTCTAAGAAATGCTTTCTGTGCTTGGGTGAGCATTATCGTACTGAAAAATGTCAGTGGAAAGCTCTCCCATATATATAGCCAGAGGATGTCCTGCACATATCGTTGAGCTATTAGTGATATGAGCAGGCTCCCCAGATCAGCACAGAAGTTAGGGCAGTGTGTCATTCCACAGAGCAGACAGGATTAAAGCTCTCACAATGGGGCCTCCATAATCGAACCTTCCACTGGATCCCAAGCAAATTCTTCCGGAAAAGATGATACAGTTCCAGTCAGTAGCAGTCTAGGATTCTCATTTACAACACCTCTGCATACAAAGCAGAAAAGCGCTATATAAATTAAGCTTATTATTATTATTATACAAAGGCAACAGAGGCTGTCTGTCAATGGCAGGACATAATGGGCACTGTGACAACAAGTTTCCGTCTGCTAACCAAGTTTCCAGCCTACAATTTGAAATTTGAAATCTTGCTTCTCTTAGTTCAACTATGTACTGAGCAACTATCAAAATCCAACTTTGTTCAAATGCAGAAATCCTATATTCTAACTCAACCACAGCATAGGATGAGGTTACTAGAAAACATCTACAAAGCAAAAATAAAATGAATCACCTACACGGAAGATACGATTGGGAAAGAGAAATTATTAAAGAGTAATTCAACAAAGCCAATAGGCAGAAAGTACAGTACAAAGGAATGTTTTTCCCTTCAAAACTGAAACAAGCCTTTGATTATTCAGGACATGTAGAGCTCACAGTAACTAAGCGCAAGCTTTGCTTAGGCTGGGCGAATAGTCTCTAAAGATTGAGTTGGCAGAAGCAATGGTATTATTTCATACCTTATGACACTTTTTCTGTCTTTCTCTCGTTCCAGGGACCTGAGGGCCCTCCAGGACAAAAGGTATGGCTTAAGCTATCATTTAGAAGCCAGACTGCTGTTCTCATTCCAATGATTCATAAATCATGGAAACTGGGTAATGCATCACCATGTTTGAAATACAATGATGCATTTATGTTAGACTGAAAAGCTGATACAATGTAGTGCCTTCAGAATTGCTTCTTGGACATGTTATTCTGCTCAATTTTAGGGTTAGTAACCGTAGGTGCTGGGTGAACTGTACTGTGATGGTCATGATGATGATCTCATTGTAAATCATTCAGACATTAGAATCAGATATGTGCTCACGTAACACACAAAAATCGCAATTGCCTTTTCATGATGAAACCATGAGGTGTGAAAGCATGTAAGGTTAAAACACAGAGAAGAAAAGTAAAATAGTTCCAGATTTGCTGAATTAAGAATTAAAGTAGGTCCAAGCAATTTTTTTTAAAAACCACAATTTATTAAAAATGTTACAGAAATGTAACATAATAGACGAAGCATGGTAATAACTCTACAGTAGAGTCTCTCTACAGCACCCGTTATGTTTATCTTTCATAAATACAATCAAAGCATAAGTCCACAACAGCACTGTACCCAGGAAAATGTACAGTGAAATTTGACTGTGGAACCATGAAGTGGCCAAATTACCATACAAATCATAGTAGAACTGTGAACTTTATAGTGAAATTGTGAAAGTTCACATTAAAACTGTCAAGCAATTTGCATTTTTACTATCAAATCTCACAGTAAAGTTTTTCCTGGGTTTGACTAATTTATTCACAGAGCACTACAATTTTAGAAGATGTGAAATGAATCTGTCTAATACTATCTTAGGGTGAAACTTCATTTGAGTATGACAATACGCAGCATTAAATATTTCAGTAGAAGCATCACAATTTTCAGTGCCTCATCCTTAACATGAAATGACTGAAACATGATTTTATGTGGGTGCAGCCTTGCAGAATTTGGGAACATAACATGCATGAGCCATTCACTTTAATCTAAAATGGAATGCATTGCACAATAAACAGCCACACAGACATTGGCAGTTTGACAGTATAAGAGATTAGTAAGATTAATCCCATATATGAAAAGTTGATGCATTCTGTCTTGCCACTAGGCAGGTATTGGTGCTTTTTAAACTAAGCTAATTAGACACCTAAAGTCCTCCAGTCCCATTGAGGAAATACTGCATTAATACTTCATCATCAAGCTTACTTAAAGAATATCTAGAGTCTAGACTTGACTAAACTGAGTCGCTTAATCCGCCATGTAAACAATCACTATCTCCTTTGTGTACTTTACTTATAAAAATCTAAAAGGAATTCAAGATCATTTAAAAGTTACTTAGTTGAGCAAAACACAGAAGGTTGTCACTTTGAGCTAATACAGTCCACACACAATACCCAATACAGTTGACCAAACACAAATTAAGATGCTAATTGTTTCTGGGTGAATGGACAAAGCACAAAGCATCATTTGCATAAGAATGTTATAAGCCAAAATTATATAGAATCAACCCCAGCAACTCTGATCAAAATGGTTCTTGTAAATTACTTCATGATTAATTAGCATAAACTTGTATTAAACATATGACCTAATATAAATATACACTTTAATTTGAAGTACATTTGTTGATAAATGATAAAAATGTGAAATGGTGTCTCAGTTACTGGCAAATTCTTGTTACAAAATGTAACAAAAGCATGCTCACATATCGTGCTTGAGTGGCAGAGTGGCAGTTCACTAGCCAGCCACTGTAGTGATCTGGTTTTGAGTCCAGCTAAGTTGGACACCACACAAGCACAAATGGCTGTTTCAGATAGAGGTGAAGCCAGGAAGGGATCATCTCTTGGTGCTGCACAAGAGACTTGTGATATCTTGTGAGTGGCATCTCAGTTATATTCTAGGAGAGTGCCCCACTGGCCAGGATAAGTATGGTCAAAACAGAGGGGGGGTTCACAGACTCTATGTATTGTCCTTTTTACATTTATCTGATAGTTTAAGACCTTATTATTTAATTATCTGACTTCTAGTTTAAATGGGGTATAGATAAATATGAGCTCACAATGTTGGTAAACACATAGCCAATGATCATGTTTAAAGATATGCAGAAAATGTAGCACCAAGTCAGGGTTAACAACCCTCAAAACGTCCAAATGTAGGTTCCCCAAGTCTTCAAACTTTCACGCCAATAAACTATTTGAAAGGCATGCTAAAATATTTTTTCTAACCACAAACGTAAGTGCCTGAAGCACCTGAGGATGGTTGGTTGGCCATAAACATAAGGATGATTTCACAGAAAATAATATAATCCCCACTTACATATGGTGGATGATCTGTGACTTTTGTGATACTGTTCTACCTCCTAAGGCTTAAGAAGCCGTTTTAAGATGCATGCATTATGAAATCCATGAATTCCCGCTTTTTAATGGATGCCTGAATGCATCTGCCAAAGAGCTACAACTGGGTCTTGGTTTTATCCTCCACTAGAACAGTGATTCATAGCATGCATCCAAATTCAATGAACATACAGTAGAATGAAGCTTTTGATATGGTCATCTCAGATGCAAAGGCAATGTTCCCTGTGTCACATTACATGTATTCCCAAGAGAAGCAGGAAGGTGTGGAAGACCATGTTACAGTTAAATTTGGTTAAAACATTTTGAATACATTCAGTTACTGTGATTTAATTAAAGGTTAAATTTATCTAGCATTTGCAGTTGTAAGCTAATAAACCACAATGACCCATTTGGCAAATCTCACTTGGAGTGCAAGAGCACATGAATTTAGCAGAGATCTCTATCCTGACTGCTACCCATGCCAAGTATTTTCACTAGCCTCAGTACACAAGATGTTTGTGCTGGCACACCTAGCAGTCCTATTCAGTAGTCAACCAAAGTATCTAAGGCACTTAAAATATTTGTGGCATCTATTTTTATTGCTGTCTGTTAGGAGAGAAATTTCACATTTTGATGAAGATGCATTCCTTGCATGATACCCTTAGTAGTGTTCCAGTGAGTAGTGTTGTATTTGAGAAGCTTAAGTATATGAGCACATGCCCTGGGTTTTTCCTGTTGCAATTAGCTGAGCTAAATTCAAATTCCAGTCTTTTTTAGTGTCCCAACTTAAACTGGATCTTTATATTATTTTTACTGCAGGGTTCTGTTGGACCACCTGGCACCCCAGGTATTGATGGATTAAAGGTAAGGTTTCACTTTGGTTTGGCACATCAATCCAGTATAGAATAATGATATGCGCTTCTAGAAACCTCTTTATTTATTTTAGTTACTAACAAACTGTCTGTCTTAAAGCTATCAAACTACCCATGTCTATAAGACTTTTTTTTAAAAAAGGATGTCCTATATAAGCCCAGTGTTGGTGCTAACAGGTACACTTGCATCGATCATCCCAGATTGAGTGACAACTCGCTGTTACCACTAAAGTGAAGCCCAATTATATTATTTGAAGGAAAACCCAAAGGCAAACGATTAAAGCACAAATTGCTAAATCTCACAGACCACAAAAAATAATCTAATAAAAGCTTTAAGCAGCAGGTTAGTAGAGCCAGAACCAATCTTTGTGGTCATGGCCCTGTCCCTGATCCTTCTGGAAGTTTTATTTGCATCAGACAGCAATTGGGTCTAATATGTGGGTCTAATATAACAATCTGCTTTACCTTCTGTGATGAGGTTCATCTGAATTTGATCCAGAAAAATGAAAAAATAAGACAAAGCTCCTTTTATAAGCAAACATACAGCACTGAGGACAAAGCTCTAGCATACAAAGATGCTCATTCACATCTGGCTTTATTCGGGTGACCAAAAAAGAAATGGAAAGAGAACATCTGACACACACTAGCTCAGAAATCTTCACAAGCATTTAAATAGATGTGAATAGAGAAGTAGGTTATGTGCTAATAGGAAACAGAGACAGACTATTTCTGACGGGAGCCACAGTCACTTTGAAAACAGCAAAGGCTGAAATTCCTAATTCCATGCTTATGTTTGGACTGTTGGGTGCCAGGTCTCATGAAATAGATCTCCGGTGCTGTAAAGTTTTGTTAAAAAGCAAATTAGTTCCACCATTGAAACCGTCCTACTGTACAGTTCTGTTTAGAGGTAAATAATTTCATGTCATATGAACAAGGAATGCAAGTCAGAAACTGGACAATTAGGCAGGTATTGTGGAACTTGGATATAATTCTTGTTGTGTGATTGCTATGTTTACACGGTGCATGTCAAGGATGTTTAAGACTTGGGTTTTAACCTACTGCAAGATCTATTAAAAAAATTGAGCCCTGTTAAACCTGATATACTTTTGCACAAGGATTCATAGCTTCCTGTGTGCAGGGGTTGAATGGGTCACTTTGTATGTTCTGTTGTTTATAGGGGGAGGTGGGTATGCCAGGATTAGATGGAATCCCTGGCTCCAAGGTTTGTGCCAAAGAAATGTGCGATTTCTCATCCACGTAGGGTCCATTGTATATTGCAAAGTATCATTATTTTCTAAGGCCGCATTCATAGTCTTCATGTTTTGACATCAATGACATGCAAAATCTTATGCGCATTAAAATCATAGGAAGTGTTGACAGTCGCTTGAAAAATCATCTGACAAAGCTGCCTTGTAATTCAAAATCACTGTCATTACACATCCAAAAAAGTGTGTGAATAATCAGTGTCATTAGTCATAGCCCAAGGCATTCTGCCCTACTGGGTTTTAATTCAAATATGGATTTTATCCATCATTGCAAATGTGTATGTCTTGTTTCAAATATTGATGTGTGTCTTTCGTCTGTGTTCCATATCTTACACTCGTATCTGCGACCGTTTATTTTAAAAGGAGGCATAATGCCTTGGGAATTGGTTCATTACCCATGAGGTCATCTGTGGAAGGAGTGGCTGTAACATGAGCTTCATTTCTTAATTGAATGTGAATTAAATCATCGATTTAATATAAACAGGGTATTTGCCTTTAATTCTCTAGCTCTTGCACTCTCTGACCTTTTAAAACGGGTTGCTTTCTTTTCAACCAGGGTGAAAGAGGAGAGAAGGGTGACAAGGTAAATGTTTTTGCATTCATACACTAGGCTGGTCTTTGGTGTTTACCTAGTGGATGTGATGCAAGTGATTTATTAAGAATAATTGCAAATTGATAGCACATGAAAAGAAAATTTAAAGATAATACATTAAACGTAAGCCTCTTAAATGTCCTAGAATTGTTGTTACACTGGCAAGCACATCAGCTCACATTAGGATTACACATGCACTTTCATTTACTGTACATAATACAATACAACAAGACTTATGTATGTGGAAATTAAAAATCTCTTACCCATGACTTTTACCTGTGGCCTCTGACATTAAGAAATGTTTTCTTCATGTCAGTATCTCAAATGATGCCCATAGCCAAGTAACTGCAGCCATGGGAAAATTTGCACGTCAGATTATTGCCTGTCCTTTATATTTATTTTCACATCCAGTCTCCAATCAAAATGTCTTTCAGAGACATTCAGCACTTTCCAGAACTAAATAAGCCTCATGTCATGTATTTGCAGCTTCGTGGATGTACCCAAAGTGCATATTCACAAAGGCAGAAATTTTAAATTGCTAGTGCAAAAGAAACAATCCTTTGGTGTTAGGTTTGATGATTTGTTTCTAAAATCACAAAGCCTAGCTGTGGACAGCAGTTATTGTTGCATCTTGTCCAATTTTTACATGGCTTAAGTATCCAGTCTGCTTCATGTACCATGCATGACAACACAACATTGTAGGACTTTCTTGTTACAACATGACAAAATGTTAGTGGCTGGAAATTTGCAAAATTAAAACATTTAACACCAAGATATGTTTAGTACATTTTGATATAGAAAACATTTGGCCTTGCTTGTTAACTCTGATTATAGTTGCAAACAGCCAATTGAACAGCACTGTTGAGCTGTATCGGATTTTTAAAAAATGTTTTTTTTTATTATTGAGCCATCCAAAGAAAACAGCTTGATGCACAATTGTGCTGATGCTGTAAAAGCAAGGATCTAACACTCCCATAGCCCTCTCCCAACACCAGACTAATGGCTCTTTTGCTACAAATCAGTTGAAACAGAACATAGGGAGTAATACAGTGTGTCTAATAAGGAAGGAAGGGGCGCTATGAATCATCAGTTAATGTGCTGGCACATTAGTCATAGCAGCAGGAAAGGCCTTTTTAGTATACTGAAGGTTCATCCAAAATCACTTACTCTAGTCATGAAATAACTGCTCAAATATGGTAGCCATACAGATATACAACATAATCATTTGCCTTTTGAAATGGCTGAGTTGCAGTAGGGATCCAATAGTACACACATAATGTCATGTAATTGTAAATGTCCATTGTAATTTAAGACAGGTTACCTACCATCATTTACTGGAATATAATGCTATTTATGAAGCACTCATATGTAGCTTACATTTTACATTGCAGCAATAATTAATTAACAAAACAATGAAGCTATCTTACAGAATCTGCCAAATCCTCTAGTCCAAAATAAAACATGCTGTGTCATCTCATTATTGCCATTAGTGCCATTAGTCTGTGTCACGTGACTCAAATGGTGGCTGCTTTTGATCTAACAGTTATAAACAGTGAGTCCAAAATGCTGCAAAATAAAGTTAATTCTTTAAAATCTAAAACTAGTACTCAAAAGAGAGCTAGAACGGCAGTACATCAGACTTTAATGATGTTTATAATCATAAGTTGTTTGTATCTCTTACAGGGAGACATGGGAGAAGAAGGGCCAAAGGGCGATGTTGGTGAGAAGGTAAGTTTGCTCCAAAATATGTATTTTTTGACCATATTACTTGTGCACTTCAGACATATTGTAGAAGTCTATAATCAGATCAGTTGCCTTTGCTTTGGATATTACTTTATAAAACTACACAAGAAAATAAATAATTCAAGTGAGTTCAAAATGGGTTGTCACAATTCGATCATGAATGAATGAATGCTTTTGATGTTGAATGATTACCTGACTCAAGATTTTTTTAAATTAAGAATATATAGTAACTTTACATGGGTAAAAATGTATGAGTTAGACAACAATACCGACTTTCCCCATATAATACAATAGACTACGTTTACACTAATGGAATGGTTGATTACTGACTTTTGGCTTATACTGTAGATGACTAAAAACCTCATAAACACACTCGAGACAGCAAGAAGCAATAATTTATACTCCAGACCAGCGGTAGGTAAAGACATAATGCTGACCCAGGCTATAATGCATATAAATGCCTCTGATAATGTCTCTCTGGTGGCCATGTTGGGCTGTTCTCAATCTTTAGTGGAACCCTTAAGCATTAGATCAGCACAAATTCTATTGTATACTGTTTCCATGCCATCATGTTCTTTGCTAAACCATGGCTACTCACAAGAAATATCAGCGAGTTGGCTTAAATTAAATTACAAGATACCAGTGGAAAAAAAGTATATATGTATGTATTTTTTTCTTTTTTTTAACCCAAGTTTCCACAATGTAATGTAGCATGTACATATTATTCACACTGCATTAAGGGGGTGTGGAGCCTTTTACACTAACTGTGGAACAACAGTGTACCCAGGGGTGTCTCCACCAATTTATTACACATTGGAGTACGACCATAATTTAACATTATGGACATTCTCAGTCAAAGTGGTATTCAAGCAGCCAAGCGAAAGAGGCGTTGTAGGAAACAGATGCAGAACTATTTCCATGCTTGGAAGGCAGGCCAAGAAAGAAATTAGGCTACAATAAAACTGCATTGCTAGAGAAAGACTTTGATCAGCTCTACCTTGTTGTAATAAAAAAAAAAAGTTTAACCAAATCAGGGAATATGAATAAGGATGAACAGATTTTCTTGGCATATAAATTAAAAACTGTACCCTTTCATATACAAAGAGAAGATGTTCATGACATGTGCTCATAATATATAGCCATGTGCCATGTACGTTTGCATTCTTTTTAATTATTTTGGACAGGACTGGTAAGAACTGGTAAGAACTGTGACTGGTGAGAACTCATTGGGAAGTGATATATAAATAAGAATGCTGCTATAAAGTTTGTAATATCTGAAAATCTCTTAAGCTCTTGTCCAAGTTGGTCCCATAATTGCTCGATTTGGCTAGAAATTAGTCCAAGGAAGAGATGCAATCTCGTGAAGGCATTCTTGGGCAACCCTTGGTTGAGCATTATCCTGCTGAGAAATTGCAGTTGGAAGCCATGCCGTGAGAGCCAACACATGCCTGCACAATCAGCCATTGGGGCAGTGTCGCGCTCCACAGAAAAGTAAGATTGATTTGCTTACCACGGCCTCCATTCTCAGACCTGTCCATTGTCAGATCCCAGTCAGAACCTGGATTCGGCATTAAAGACAATGCGTTGCCAGACCATAGCAGTTCAGTTTTCCCGTTCACCACACAACTGCAAATAAAGGTGATGGTGACTGCCTGCCAATAGCAGGACACATAAAGGCCAGTGACAACAGATTTGTGGCTAAACGTCTGGAGATGGTCCTGGCAGAAAAGGGGTGTGTCCCCCCATCTACCCAAAAGTAGCCTCTGAGAGTCTTTGTACAGGAATTTTATGCCTTCTTGTGGCAACCACACCTGTATCTACATGTGACATAAACGCATGCCAAATTTTGCATTTGGCATTAATGTTCGCCATTTCTCAGCGCAATATCATGATGCAGCACCCACTAGAGAACAGCCTCAGTTTAAAAAATGTGTTCTTTTTGTGTTTTAACACACCACAATCCACACATGAAGATTGATCCTCGACAGGGTTGTTGCATTCCACAACTGGAGCCTGACACTCTATTCATGATGAATGTTAACATTTGAATCAACAGTTAACCTAAACCCAGCTGACCAAAGAATGCTACCAAAAACCTCAAACATGCCATGTTATGCTATTTTGCAGGCACAATAGCATAACAATAGCTGTGTTGGTCATACTGGATAAAAATACAATTACTTCTGAAAAATGTGCCGTCCAACAGCCTTGGATATGGCACCAGCCTCAATTGAATTAAGAAGCAAAATACAATCTCACAAGTCAACAAATCACTCTATGGAGAGTGGGGTATGGTGTTGGTATTAGTTGGGTGCATACAAGATGCATTGCTGCTGGTGCTGTTATCTAAAACTTAGATTAATGAATGAGCCCATATGTTATTGAAACATTATTATTCAAATCAGACATACTTGGTTATTTCGGTTAATAGATTTGCTCAGAATGTTAATAATACATAATCTTATACTTTCCTGGGCTAAAAAGTGGATAACCTAAAACTGTAAAATTGTAAGATGTTAATAAATAGTCCTAATAAATAATTATTGGTCATAAAATTATCGAGAACTAAGAAAATTCTCCTGAGAGCTGTGCCACCAATTCCTCATCACTGCCTGTTGCTGGAAATGGGGGAATTCACTTGCATAGTCTTTTCTTTAAAGATGGCGTGTTAGTTAGTAATCTGCCACACCTGATGCAGACCATCATGAACCCGAAAACAAGCTCTTAAATAGAACCTGGACCCACAAGACTAAAACAATTTCTGAAATCAAAGACAACAACCATGCCATTCTAAGTTATATCTAATTCATGTTAATTTCCTTGACCACTAAAAGTGTAATATTTTGGTTCGGCCCAAAGACTGGAGTGTACATGTGCATACGGAAAAGATCAGTATGATGCCTCAAAATAATAATAATAATAATAATAATAATAATAATAATAATAATAATAATAATAATAATAATATTCATCATATCATATACAACATTTGTAACTGCTGTTTTTGGATGCAATATTTGTTGTAAAGAGTTTTCATTTGTGCATTGTTTCATGATTTAGAGAAAAAGTCTGATATTTTCTATGTTGCTTTGTCATCAATACTTTTGTGTGATTCACACAGTAAAAGCAGGCCTGTTAGCAAGTCCTTTCTGGGGTTAATAATGTTTGGACTTATACAGTCGCTTACAAATGTTGCTTCAACAAATGATGATTCTACAGATCCAGAGCTGTGATAATATGTCAAAATACATTTAATTGGGCTAGGCAAAAACTGTTTTATGAGCATATAACAGATGGGAATATAAAATGGAGGCACTTATTAAAAATGAAATGGAATCAAACAAATGAAAAAAAATATTTGACCACAAGACACAAAGTTCTTATAATGTGACAGTCCACAAACCTTTCTTCTCGTTATACTTAAATTTGTTTAAAAAATGTTATGTGTATTTAATTAGATTACTGTGACTAGCAAATCTAAATATTCTGAGAGCACAGAGGGTTAAAATGTGTATTCATCAGATCAGTATATAAATAAAGTTACATTTGAGGGATTGTAGTTTGGCCAGTAGCACAGCCTACTTGTAATGCCTCACAGCATAGATGTCAAAGAATGTCCCAGACATATGCCAGCAACCACAGTGCCCTGCTTGCTTGTGGAACATTGAGAACTTCTGCATCACCCATGTTCTTCTTGGAGTGATCATTATAGTCAAGTTGGCATGGTTTAAACAGCAGGGCAATGAAGAGGCACAGCTTAAGCACAGCTATAAATTTATCCGTAACTAGCACTCATCCCCTCTATAGCTCAGTTTTTTAGACGAATTTAATCCTTCTATCAGGCAACTGAAACACTGCAGTCTGATGCTTGTTTTACCTGGTGGTGTTTCAAAATGTACCTGAAAATTAAGAACCTCTGCCATCAACAAGACATTTTTTATCAGAGCACTGCCGCTCTGGATACTTTTTCTTTTTTGGAACATTCTTTGTAAACTCTTGAGATGGCATGAAACATGAAAATACATGAAAATTTCAGTAGATCAGCAGTTTCTGAAATTCTCAGACCAGCCTATCTAGCATCAACTACCATACCATTTTATAGTTGCATAAATCAGTTTTGTTTCTAGTTTTGCAGCCCAGTTTGAACTCATGCTGAACATGGAACTGTGGTGACCTAGTGGATGAGTTCAAACTGTGCTGCAGAACTGGATACAAAAGTGATTTATGCAACTGGACTATGAACCAGAAGCTCCAGGGTTCAAATCCCACCTCTGCCAAGCTACCACAGATGGGTCTCTGAGCAAATCCCTTAACCCACAATTGCTTACATTGTAAGACTGTATGTATATTTGCATTAATGAGAAGTTGAACAGGTGCACCTAACGAAATGCCCAATGAGCGTACTGTTTACTTTTGTCTTTGTACAGTGGTGTAGTCTTTTCAGGTTCAAATTCCAGGCAACATATACTTCTCAGACATTTAATCCTGCCTGGGAATGATAAAATGACACTGACGATTACTTTCATTTTTTTTCAGCATCCATATTTGTTTGAATTAAATGTGGAATCAAATTGTTATAGTCATTTGTTCAATGTTTGTTACAGACGTTGCTCATGAAAGTATGAAGTAGAATTAGACAAAAGGAAGCATGAGATTAAATGACTAAAACTAAGAATCCCATTTGACACTTTGTCTTGAATTACTCTAATTTATAATCTCTAATTCATATGTTATAATTTAAGGATTTCAAGTAGCCTATACATAAAGTGATTTAATTGAGAGGTGAGAGGAAACTGTAGTACCCATAAGAAGTTTCCATGAACATGGAAAGCACATTCTAAAAGCAACATAGACGGTAACTGGAGGTGAGTGTTGAACCATGCACCTGGAGAGCTGCTGCATTATACCCTTTTTAAATGAAAAAAATGCACAACAATAGTCTAATACAGAATGCAAAAACAGCTGACTCATCAGCATAGAAGGAAAGCCAACATTACTACAACTATTGCCCAGAAAATACAGATCAAACATAAAATTAATGATTTAGTGTACTGATGAGTTTAGTTTAATTGTTCACGTTTGTATCATTTCCAGTCCAATCTGACCAGCAATAAAAGCAGGGTCTGAAAATATTGTTAAAGATGTTATTTGAATTTTTTGTCTGATTTTGACTGGCAATAGCAGATGAACAGAATTAATAGGAAGTCCAAATGTTGTGGCACTGGCTAGGAATGTGGATGGTTAAATGTGCAATAATACAGTTATTAATAACAGATTATGTTAAAATACTGTACTTCAGAAACTGGTTTACCACACACAACAAGGATTAAGTAATGATACAAACAGTAAGTTACCTAAAATGAAACTTGTGAAACACCATGTTGTACAATTTTAGCTTCTGAAAATTTTCTGTTGGAAGTAACATACAGTATTAGTGATGCTCTGTCAAACACGATCTTAGCCAGTCAGTAACTTTCATCCATTTATTCATTTTAATATCCATAATCCATTCAGATTAGCTGGGAGCACTGCCCACAATTTGGGAACCAACCATAGACAGTGCACCACTCTATTGCAGGGCACACACACACACACGGACAACTGACACAAACATAGTGGAAACTGGAGCCCTCTTGAGAAAACCCACACGTACATATGAGGACATGCAAACTCGATTTGGGGATCTCTGGAGCTGTAAGAAGACTGCACAAAACGCTTTAACTGTTTTTCCAACCCAACTGATTTCTAGCGTATCAATCAATAATGCATGGTCAATGGGATGAAATATTGCACTCAAATCCAGCAGTGCCAACACAGAAACACAACCTCAATCTGAGGCAAGCAGTATGTTGTTAATCACTTAAGCTAGTGCAAAGTCTGTGTTACGATGTTTCCTGAAACCGGACTGGAATAAGTCATGCTTGTTATTGCTACTGGAAAGAGAGCAGAAAACTAAGCAGCCTCCTTCAATGAACTCTCAGACAAAAAAATATGAGGTGGAAATTGGACAGTAGCTGGAGAGAGCTGAGGGGTCACGATTTGTTTTCTACAGAAGATTTTACATGGACAAGTGGCACAAGCTCACTGATGGTAATGCTAATCACTGGCTTCTCCATTGCTTATAACCTAGGTGCTATAAAATTAAGAACATGTGTAGTTGGTATGGGTTGCATAGATAGAGTCAGGATGAAAAAAATATTACTAAGGATGCAAAAAGATAGTAAAGAAAGCAGCTCTTCGTAAAAGCACTTTGGTTAAGTCTGGAAAACTTTGATAGTCTGGAAAAGTACAATTGTATAGTAATGTGCACTGCTGTGCTCAATTTGTAAAACATCATGTAAGGGAGCACAGCATGGCATCTGGCAAATGGGCATTAAATGAAAAGCTCCAGGTACGTATAAACAGTGCTAATATTGCAACACCTAATACAGTAGCCTTGCTTTAAGACTTGCATTGTTTTAAATATCTGTTGTCTTTGTTCACCATTTCCAAACATTGCCGCTTGCAAGCCCTCCTGACGTGCAGCACTCATGATCTAATTACGCCAATTACTATTTTAAAAATGAGCCATCGTAAAAGAGGTTACACACAAATAAGTTCAGCTTTATTAAAGCTTCTTTATTAATATTACTTATTTTCATATGATTGTATTCTAGATTTGAGATGTGGTCCACGAGGTGTAACAGCGGATCTTGTTCCATCAAATTAAGTACCACACTGTTGTAAATTTATTTATTGCCATCTGTGCAGCCTAATTAAGCACTGAAGCTGGAGTTTTAATTTAGAGACCGTTTATCCCTATTATTTCTAATATGTTTTGACACATTCTCTGTCGTTGTCAGTCCGCATTTAATAAAAATCCGAAATATAGGCACTTACTGAGTTTCTTTTTGGTTTATTTATGGAAAACTCGTTTTGGAATCAACACTTTCGGTATGACTACTGGACAACTAAAAATTACTAGTCAGGTATAGGTATAGGGGTCATATATAGAAGTTGAGAATCTTGAAACGTCATTGACCTGTTCTTAATTTATGATGCATCTAGTCTAAGTCTGGGAGAATCCGATACATTGATTAATTGCTTGTTCGTTTAGATACTAGTAATAAATATGAATGTAGTGTTCTCCTTATTACTCATTATATGAAATTAAGTAAGCTGCACTTGTTTAATCAACATTAATGCAATGTAAGTGTTCATTTTACCATATGATTAAATCTCTTAATAATTATTCTCCTCAAGAAGGATAGTGCTGCACTGTGAAATGTGAAAAGTGATCTTAAAGGTATTTAAACTATCAATCATTTGGTTGCGCTGCGATCCATCATGCTGCACATTGCACAATTGGACTTACATCTGTGAGGCTCTCCATGACTGCCTCTTTTATGTGTGTGGTGTACGCAGCTCTCGTACATAGGCAGAAGCTGGTGCTGGATGACAATGATCAGATCCAGCATAATTTAGGGACACTGTAATTACGTGGCTAATGGCAATTCCAAAAGTCAAAATTAGATCTAGGATGTGGTTTAAATTGTAAGTAGGATCTGGGACATGTTGAGGAACACCTTCAGAGTCCAATATTGATACTAATGCTGTCTATAAATGGTCACTTTATTTCTTCACATGAATGCTGAGGTCACCATATAACAGATTGGTCAATGGATAAAAACAGATTCAAAATGAAGGAAATTCATACAGAGAGCTGGTGTACTTGTATAAAGGTCTATTTATGACTATGTATGAATGTATAAGTTGTTTTTTGTTGAGAAGTATTAAACATAGCAGAAGGATGTGTATTACTAAATATCACATAATACATTGTGGAACAAAATATAATCTGTGCAGTATTACCTCCCAGGTACAGTTACTTCATATAGGCTGTTGAGAATCAGCAAAATATTCATCCTCCTCTAACCATAGTTAAATATCATAAATCACTTTGACTTACATATTGAACCTTATTATTTATTATTTTATAAGTTAATTATTCAAATGTAATTTATTTGGTGAAATTCTGTCTCAGTTACTATTCATCTGCCTGGTTTTCATCGGCATGCCTACACCACCGGCATGTTCATCCCTCACTCACTGTAATGGCCACTAATGTGTACTGTCCCTTTAAGAGACCCTCGAAAGGAGTGCGCAGGTGCATTGTTAGTCTGTGTAGTTTTTGTGCGTGTTCATCCAAAACATTGTGCTTATGTTAAATGAAAGTGAGTGGTTACTGTGCAACTGTGTTCATATTTATTTCTGTACGTAAAACTATAGTTGGTCTCTATACAAATGTATTATATATAATATTTTGAATTGTCTGGAATGGATTGATCTTATTTACATTATTTATTATGGGAACTATGGCTTAAGGTCATTTCAATTTCAGCTGCTTTCGAACGGATTAATGATGAAAAAAGATTCCACTCTACTTACAAGATGTTATGGATAAATGCAGTCTAGTGAGACATATTGAAGTCTCCGCCACAATAGTAGCCAGAGAGTTGCATACACATTACAAATATATTCTGTAAGTGTACATTTTTTAATAATCAACTTTCCAATCATCTGTGTCCAACTTTTAAAGGTCACTTTTAGCTAACTCATGATATCCTTAATTTTAATAAAACGGTGGTCAATACATTTGAAAAACTAAAACTTTTAGGTGATAAGTGAATCAGTTAAAATCTTAGTTTTTGTCCTTTGTATCCTTGGCTATGTTCATTTTATAAACCAGGTTACATCAATACAAATTCAATATCAAATACGGTTGTGGGCAATGTAATATCTCTAGTTCACCTAACTCACATGGTCTTTGGACTGTGGAAACACATGGCTGCACACGGAAAGGACGCAGGCCACCCCACCTGGGATTGAACCCATGACCTTCTTGCTGTGCAGTGAAGGTGCTAGCCAGCATGCCACCCAAAGCTAGAATGAAAATATGTTCATTTTCACCTACCAGCGACTGTATACTGCATTTAAAAATATATAAGTAACATTTAATTGGCAATGAGAACCAGATCCTGTGTCTTAAACTTTGTCTAATTTGTAAGCCTGTATAAGTAGAAACTGTATACACAGATATTTGCTATAAACAAAAAAATCTATATTATTTTATTTAGATTAGAAAACAGATGAGGCACTGTAAATGACAGTCAGTGTTCCCAGTAGTTCCCATTTAGCAACGTGAACTCGTTTTGGCCGGTATGGACCGGTAGCACGTACCAGAAGGCAACAGATTGAAGAGATAGAAGCCAGGATGAGTATCATCCTTCAGAATGTTTCTGGCCCTGCTGAGACAGCGGGAGTTGTAGATAGAGTATATGGAAGGCATAGAGCAGCCAGTGATTTTTTTGCAGTGCTGGTCACCCTCTGCAGTCTCCTTCTTTCAGCCTCTGTGCAGCTGGAGTGCCACACTGACACAGCATAGGTCAGAAGGCTCTCTATGGTGGAGCGTTAGAAGCTCACCAGCAGGCTTGTGTGTAGTTCACTCTCAGGAAGTGTAGCCACTGCTGGGCCTTCTTAACCAGTGTCTATATGTTGACTGTCCAGGAGAGGTCTGCAGAGATGTGTACTCCGAGGAATTTGAATGATTTCACTCGCTCCACACATTCGCCGTTGATGTGTAGTGGGGCAGGAGTGGCCCTGTTCCGCTGGAAGTCCAGGATGAGTTATTTAGTCATGGTGATATTCAGTGCTAAGTTGTTAGCTGCAGTCCACTCGCCAAGTTTCAGGACCTCATCTCTGTAAGCCGTCTCGTCACCCCCTGTTATCAGTCCCACCGTTGTGTCATCAGCAAATTTCACAATAATGATTTTCGGGTGGGCAGGACTGCATGATGCGCTCAGTATTATGTTTTACAAAATGTCAATACTTTTGGGAAAATACAAGCTGGTGTGCTTTTAATGGGCTCAGGAGCAAATAATTGTTCTGGATTCAACAATCAGCTAAAGTAACTTAGTATGGCCTTTCTTTTTTCCCTTTCCCTATGAGTTCCTTATATATTTGTGTTGTGTGTACATAACATTTTAGGCATGGTAAATTATTTTCTTAATTTAAATTGATTTTCACTTGTTGGAAGAAAACATTTCTACAATTATTTGCTGCTTTTCATGCATTCCGAATCATTAACACGGTTAAGCAGCTCACCATTACCAGGAGATGAAATGGGTCCCAACACCATGACATCACTAGATTTATGCTTAATGGTAGCATATTATATTTACAATTAGATTATATTTAGATATAGAGATGAATTCTCTGAACTCCAGTCATAAATTCATCAGTCCAGACAACTTTGCTAAACCACACTGAATCAAACTTTTCCAGTTTTTGGTTAGACTAGGCACATTTAGGCACCCCAAACCCACGCACCCCCCTGGCTCGCTCGCTTGCTCTCTCTCTCTCTCTCTCTCTCTCTCTCGTGGATTATACATTTCAACAGGTGGTTATCTCTGCTTGAAGCGGCTTTGGCCATTCAGATCCTTTCTTTCTGGCAACATCATTCATATTGTTTAAATAGCTTATATATTCTCTTAATAGATGGTCATGATTTGCTGTGCCTTTAGGGTCTTGTAAATTTCAAAATAGCTCCAGTTTCTCTGACAAGAAACAGTGAAGTTGTTTCTGACAGCAACCATGCATGATATTTTAATGTCTTGAGCTGATTTTTTCATTCGTTTACCTTGGGACTCACAGAATATTGTAGATCTCTACCTGTAGATATCTGTCACTTCTGGTTCTATTTAAGAACTTGTTTTCTAGCCTCTGAATGAATTTCCCCATTATTTTATAGATGTGTACAAAGAGTCTGTGTAAGCGAATGAATATGTTTCTATCTCCCTAGGACCAAAAAGATAAAATATTATGTCAGGTCTGCTGCTAGTCCAGACTGAAATGGCACCAGGTGCATTCTGATTCTGTTTACCTAAGAAGTAATATTCCCGTAGAAGTAGAAATGCAAATTCCACAGGCAGAGGGCACAGCCTTCAAGCCCTCACTCTCTGATTTTTCTACCATCTGCTGCCCTCCACATATCATATCCCAGACCAGCATTAAACCCACTCCCAGTGATCATTATGGACCACACATTTTATTTCTGTTGTTCCAATAAAAGAACCCAAACCACTAAAATGCCTGTTGCTTTCCTCCAGGGTATCCAGTGTACTGCTGATAACGCAACATGGGTGTGGGTGTGTGTTTACTGGCAAAAAACATCTATTATTTCAAAATGAAATATCCCCTACATTTTGTGAGCAGTGTATATCTAGCTAGCAACACACTATGACTGTTGTCTATCCCAAGCAGTGGCAGTAGTATTGGTTGTACTTAACACCTCAGTGACTTTCAATATAACAAATTTATAGGCTTCCATCTCACAAGATATCAATCCATAAACCTTCTGCCCTGCACTTCTAAAATCAAATCCAGAAAGAAATTGTCTGCCTGCTGTGATGACAAACTTGAATTGGCATGGACAGATTCCTGACTTATCAGACATCTCTTACAAAAAGTAGAATGCCAACTGTGAGTTGGAGCCTATTGTCCAATGGCAGTGTCAACCGCAAAGATGCGTTACAAGATTTAGATATAAATCTATACTTGGTATATAATATGATACATATATTTATATATGTATATATAATATAAATACAAAACATATTTAGACATTTTACTTCATAGTTCTTCAGAAGTAAGAACCACTATCCCTTTGTAATTAAATAAAAATGTGATGATTGTATAGAAATTCAGTGAAAGCATGCAAACAAAGAAAGTCCAATGCAATGATGGCTGTCACATGAATACACTGTACTGAGTTATTGGTACTATAGCGGTTTGGACAGAAACATTGTACAATATTTTAATCTAAAAAAATAGCTCTATTATTTCTGTTATTGAATCCAAACCAGACTTAAAATCTCCAGCTGGCTTTTATCCCATCTTTGGGAATTCCATGCAAATGTCATGAATGTGTTCACGGACTTGAATTCTGTATTCACAAGTGGTTTCAAATGCATAATCTGAAACTCATGACTCCATTCAACTAAAGACAAATTGCATTATTAACAATATTCAGAGATATCAATTTGCATTGAGAATGCATTTGTAAAAACTAAGTCCCTTTAAATGTTGTTATCCCTGTGTTTCATTTGGTTGAACACTCAACCTGAGGCTAATTAACTAGGAATACAGTCACTGATGGTTAATCAAATTTCACTATGAAAGTTGTGAAGAATCAATGTGGACAGCTTACCTGATTTTATTCTGATCCCAAAGAAAATAATTTACATTCATGGCTTTGATATATTAATTTATGTACTGCGCACTGATCTATTAATGCTGAAGACAATAAATACCAATACAAATTTGTTTTACCAATACAGTGTTTCCTCGTTTACGTTCCAGGACCACCCGGGATAAACATAAATCTGTGAAGTAGGGATGCTATATTTATTTAAGTATTTATACGCTATTTTAGCTGTAGAACTTGCAGAACGTTTAGGTGGCATCGTAGGGTTTGAATGAATTCGGTCTATGATGAAATTTGTCATGTCAGCAAGTAGCGACTCAGGCGGGCGAAGCTCTAGTCTTAATTCTCGCTTTTGGTGCGTATTCATCTGCTGAATAAATAACTGTTAAAAAATCAAGCAACGCACTGAAGTAATCGAACGTTCTCTTTACTTAACATGCCATACATCACTCTCATATCAACCCGTGATGCACCAAGTCCGCGAAAGGTGAACCGCGAAGTGGCGAGGGAACACTGTACTTTTGTTAAAGCACAGTGCTATACTTATTTTCTATGATCTCACCATCACCTACATTTTTACGGATATACCTTAATATCTCAGCATGTAATTGTGAGATTTTGAACTTCATGGTCTCAGAGGGTGTCATAAATCATTCCTTTGTTTCAGCAACAATATCTCAGTTGGATAGAATAGCTATAACATAGCAAGACTTTCCATCACACCTGTATATCAACCGTTCAAGCTGCCTTACTCTGATTTAAATCAGATGTCTGTCATTTGCTTTCTCTGGTAATCCATAAGAATAACTGGGCACAGATGTTTTGGAGTGTGTGAGGGGATTAGTAGATCAGATACGGACTGTCTTGTGCAGTATGTTTTTTTTCAGCAAGTATTTGAATGGCTACAAATCCAAATGTGTTAATGCCATGCATCTTGTTCTAATGTTCTTGTTGTTTTGAATTCTTTAAAAGTCCAAAGTAGATTTCAGTAGACCTAGCAGTTAAGGTACTAGTCTATGATCATGGGTACAAATCCTGTGTCTATAAGCTACCACTGTTGAGTGCTTGAGCAAAGCAGTTAAGCCAACATTGCTTGAACAGTAAGATTGTATCAGTTGTAAGTTGCTCTGCTGTAAATGTAGAATCATTTTCATCCCACAGGGTGATGCTGGGTCTTCTGCTGCTGGGATTAAGGTAAATGTGCCCAATAATGATGTGGTCTATGTGATTAGCATGTAAACATGTTCATTTTTCAGTACAACTGCTGTCACTTAACAAATGCATGGCTTGACTTATGATTTAAATCTGTATTACAGGGTGAACCAGGCGAGCCTGGGCGAAGTGGACATAAGGTAATATAACATGACTAAAATTCAAACACCATATTTTAATAAACCATTATAAAATGGTTTAGTAGTATTATTGGACACCTTAAGATGTCTGGCGTAAAGTGCACGCTCCAGTGGAAATGCTATCCTTTCCAATATGACTACTAAATATTACATCACAGTTATTTTGTCCAGATATTTCATCCTGTCTTACACTGTTCATGCTGCTTATTAAAGAACTGCTAATCATCACTGAATAATTCATAGGAAGAAAATAAAATGAGACTTGTAGAGTAGCTATTTTTATTGCAAACAGCTCATCTTTCTAAGTTTTTATAGAGATGCAGTGAAAATGTGCAACTCTCAGTCTGTCGCCTGTGAGTCGAGAAGTATTTCAAAAATGATTCCTACTCACATTCTATATGTCTATTAATTTTAATATAGCATGAATGCCTAACTAACAAAAGTTTCTCTTTGACATGATATGTTAATGCTTTTCTTCTCCACTTTCTCATGTTTTACTTTAGAGCAACAATTATAAAATATAGCTGATGCCTTTTGAAGACCACAATAGTGGTCACCACAGGATATGGAATATGGTGTAACATTCACTTTACATGCATGTTAAACATAATTTGGTGTAAACACGCTGGTTGACACAATGTCCAAGAGAGCTGGAATTGACAGAAAATGTGTATTTGATTTCCATGGAAGCTTCCCAAGTAAAACATCCTCAAATGCCCAATGCTGTTAACTTCCACAACAGAATGTTGATGATTGTCACATTGGTCAAACAGAAACGACTGATTTAGTGGCATAGTGGACAGTGAGTAAAACCTTCAGTGGTTGAGCTGGTTTCCAGGCTCAAAGCCAAAGCTGGAGGTTTAGCTTGGTTTGGCTATAATTTCTTGCACTTTTCCTGTGTAGGGAGAGCCAGGACTTCCAGGGCTGCCTGGACTTCCCGGAATAAAGGTAAATGTTGCTGTGTCTTCATCCATACTCCCTAATTTGACACAGTGAAATCACTAGTGATTAATTAGCTCCTACATACTGTAGTTAAGAAATGTACTTTATAAATTGAATTGAATTCTGTAGGAGTTAATCCCTGTGATTTAACTGTACACCCATTCCCATAATCCACCTACACAGCGGCCAGCCCAGAACCAGTTCAGTGACTCAGTGTAGCTCATTGCAGTTGTGCCAGAGTGCCTTGATCATCATCTTTTTGTCACAGTTAACTAAATTTAGATTTATGGATTGAGCTAACGTGAGACATTTATTCGGATGTGGGCTAAAATCAGCTTCTTACTTCTGCAAACAGTCCAAACAGCAGAACTGTCAACAATAATACACAATTTATTCTTCGATAGAGAAAAAAGAAGATAGATTAAATTTCACAAGATAATGTGTAGTATGCATTTGCCCTGCTATTAAAGTTGAAAATATATCATTTATGCATATTATAAAATATTTTCATTCCTGTAACATAGCACTGCTGTGTTGTACCCATACACGACTTTGCTTGAACTCTATAACCTGTGAATGCAGGCATGAGATAATGCTTGTTGCTATTTAGTTTTGTTTGGCTGCACCACCTTTTGTATGCTTGTAACATGTTGGTCTTGTAAAAATTCCTCTAGTTTTATATAACCCTTTTACTTAGGAGCTGACTGCTTTTGGATGCTAACATTATTTTGCCAATGCAAGGCAAACTTATTGAAGATTTATGGGCAAAACTGTTTATTTCACGCTGATGAGGTTTTCTCTTTATGTATCCAATACTCCAGTATCAACTTTCTCCATCTAAAAGGGTTTAGAACTTGAATGAAGTACATCCCAACATGCAATCACTGTTCAAATACTTACAGACAATACCTTCTTACATACCTTCCCTACTTCAGTAACAAGTTAGGAGTGTGTGAGTGAGCATGTCTGTGACTAAGTGAGTGGGGTTACAGTTGTGCTTGAAAGTTTGTGGATGCTTTCATTTTTGCATGAATATGACCTAAAACATCATCAGATTTTCACAAATGTCCTAAAAGTAGATAAAAAACATAAAAAACAAAGGATACAGACATATTATGTGTGAAAATTAGACAATATTACATCTGTCAATGGTACAAGTATGTGAAATATCAGTATATGTGTCTACCTTTTCCAGTCATAACTGAAACTAATCATAACTGATGATCAGTCCTGCACATTGGTGTGGAGGAATTCCTCTGTACAGAAGTATTTTACCTCTAGGATGTTGGTGGGTTTCCTCGTCTGAACTGCTTCCACACCATTTCCACTGGATTAATGTTAAGCTGTTGACTTGGCCGTTCCAAGATATGAACTTTTTTGGTGTAACAACTTCTTTGCTTGGAGTTGCTGCAGAGACATTCTCTTGAAACATTCTCTTAAGATTTGGTTCACTGACAGATTTAATCCTTTGCAATTTGCTGGTATAAGCATTCAAAGTTCCATCAATAATGGCATGCTGTTGATGCAGAACCAGGTACAAACCATTATACCACCACTCACATGTTTGTAACAATTTCCACCCTGAAAACATCAACTCTTTTAGTAGGAACTCAGAAATTCCCTTTGTTTGTGCCATGATAGATTTTCACAAACATGTTGTGAAGATCCCCATTTTTAATTGTTCTTGTTTTTGGCTGCAGTTCAACCCCTATAGATAAGAATATTTCTTAACCTCCCATTCTGACACAATTAAACATTATAATTTATACAAAACTGAAGCTTTTTATTGAAAAAAACAAAATAGTGAAAAATCCCCTTTACAGTGGAATTGTTACAAGTGACATGCATTATGTATCAATTGTATTGTATAACAGCAATCATTGCTTTCAATATAATTTCTTGTACTTTCATGTTTGCTTGCTGCACACCCTTTCTGCAAGAGTTCCATGCAACCCTTTTGGGAATCATTGTAATGTTGGATCATTTTCCTCAGTAATTAAATGACCAATAGTACTGGGAGACTTTATCAGTAACTAACTACTTAAGCATACCTGTTACTATGAATGAGCATGTCTGAATTAACAAATGAGTGAGTGAGGAAACAAGTGACTGTGTGAGTATGTTAGTAACCAAATCTGCAAATGAGCACATGTTCATATCTGTGACTATAGCAGTAAGCATATGAGTGAGTTATAAGTCAGGTCAGTTGGGTGCTTTGTATAAAATTACAATGAACATTTCTTCACAATAAATTGAATTTGCTTCACTGAAAACAAAAAAGAAAGAAAATCAGTTGTCTTAATTAGGTCCAATCAGTTCCTTCGTGTTATAGAACTGTGCGGACTGGCCATCAGTTCATGTGGACTGGAAGAACAAAGAGATGATTTGTAATTTCCAAGTACTGCCCTGACTATCTTATACAGATATGTGCAACAAATGCCTCCATAATGTTAAATAAAAAAAGTTTGGAACAAATAGGACTCTTCCCATAGCTGGCCACCCAGCAAACTTAATAATCAGGAGAAAAGGCTTTGGTAAGAGAGGTTACCAAGAACCAAATGTTCACTCTGGTTGAGCTATGAAGAAATCACATGTACTGAGTGAAGGGTTTGAAAACATATGCGATATCTTTTTATTTTCAAGAACTTGCCAAAAAAATTCTAAAATTCTGTTTTAACTTTTAAGATTGATGGGGGAAAGGTTGATGTTTTTTTTTAGATCCTCACACACTCGCTCTTTTAGTCACTTGCTCACTGTTCATTCTTTCACTCAATCACTAATTAACTAACAATTTTTCATTCATTCCTTCTTTGACTTACTGCCAAATTCTTAAACTTTTTAGTTTACTCATGCTAACCAGATGAAGATTATCCACAAGAGGGCGCTATCAACAGCTAGTTTGAGCTTATTGATCTACATGTGTAAGGAATATTGTAAGGATATTAGCATGAACCAAACCTAAGACGTTTTCACAAATGCATATTCCTTTCTCTTTCTTTGTACTCAGCTACCATTACTTACAATTCACCCTAATTATGTGTGCTTTAGGTGTAGCAAGGTTGTGGAATGCTATTAAACATTACTACACATCTTAATATAGACTTATCCATTCTTTGAAATGTTTCATATGGACAATTAACATTTATAGTTATGTATGTTGTTTTTGTTTTGTATTTTTCTTAAGTTTTAGAGCTTGTTCTTTGGTTTAACAACACTTTCTCTACTGCAGGGTGAACCTGGCTACCTTGGACCCCAAGGTGAACCAGGGCTACCAGGACTACCAGGAACGAAGGTGGGTACATAAAAATGCACATGTTCAACATTAAGAACACCAATAAGCCAGCATTTTGTACCTATTAATAAAAATTTACGTTGATCTTTCGCTATATTAGTTGACATTTCTGAGGTCACAATACTTGACAATCTCTCATTCTGCCTAGCTAAATGCTTCCTGATTGAAATAATTGCTTTTGGGTCTGCTGTCTTTCCAATCAGAAAACCTCTTGTAAAAATAGGGACCTTTAGTGAAGCTCACAAATTAGTGTTGTATCCAGACCAAATAGTCGTGATCATTAATATCGGACCAGTTCCAACCCCAGTCACTCACAGTTAGTTTTGTGTAGTGTAACTTTGAATGTTTTAGTTTTAACATGGCACTTTTTGTGTCGGTGGAGAGTGATTGAGGACGACGGTCTGCAAGCTATTTACATAGTTTAATACTGCCCTCTGGTGCTAACAAACGCCAACCACACATAATCATATGTTTAATACTGTACCAATTATACATGTACAAATTATACAAGGTTTCTGAGCAGTTGATAACGTAAGCTTTAGTTTTTGTTTCTTTGCCAAATTATTTAAAAAAAACCTGGCCCTTAATCTCAAAATGTACATGCTAGGCATACCAAGTCTCATGGACCCAAACATAAAACACTAAAACATCTATTTCAACAGGGAGAACGAGGAGAGCCAGGGCCACCAGGAAAGGGAGACCGTGGAGAGACAGGTCCAGCTGGACAGAAGGTACTGATCTATTGCCATAGTGTCAAAGCGTAAACAGAGTAAATATTTTGGATCTATGACTGAATACTACTATTATCACTGATGTAGGATAACATGTCCCAGGATTTCCGCCTTTGCTCAAAAGTGTAATACATGTGTTTTTCGCCTACTTGCTACTATGATGGACACTTATACACTGATCAGATAAATGAGGGGATATTTCAAAATTAATATGAAGCAGTTCATTAAACAAGATCATCAGAAAAACAAATGAAAAGTCAAAGAAAGTTGTTCAGTTAGGCAAATGAGATGCAAACTCAAAATATTGTGATTGAGTAGAAAGTGACATATTCATGGGGGTGAACAGAAGCATGTCAAACTGGACGAGAGTGTTACACATTGACTGGCCAGTAGGGTGTATGGTCACCCAAGACTGTCAAAACACACTGACAGCAATGTAGCATGGACAGGATCAGATTGTCCAGCTGTTCCTGTGGGCTACTCTTCATATTCATTTTGAAATATCCCCTAATTTTTGTAGGCAGTGTATTTGTGTGGGTGCATAGCCCTACACAGATAAATCACAAGAGAAGCAGGGATCAAGTGGATTACCGGCTGGCATATTTACATTGATTATAAAGTCCCCCGACTGCTTTTTTTGTTAGAGAAAGGATATAAATGAATTGGCCAGGTCTTAGAAAGGAAATTACAGGCTTTGAATGAGATTAGGAATTGTTTTTTTTTTCATTTACCGGAGATCTTTTTAAAGCACCATATGGATTGAATTATCTTTGTATAGTAGGCTTTTTCTACAGGTGGCTTTTGCATCAGTCTGATAAAGCATAAGGAAAATTTCTGTTTCTTACAATACTTTCCAATGCAAAACTACCCCTACCACAAAATAATGGAAATTCCAGCTAAAATAATCAACCCTTAATTGTGGTTATATGGGAAGATCAAAGAGAACTGAAAACGCAACATTATTAAAAGCAAGAGTCATGTAAGTAGAGTGGTTTAACGTATATTTTCCATAATTAGGCATCATTGTGCTTTGTACTGAAAACATACATTAACCAGTAAGAGGTTGTGGAGCTGCATTTATCTTAGGTTAAAGTAAACTATAATATCAGTGATTTTGTTTACTCTAGGGAGCACAGGGGGAACCAGGAACACCAGGCCTCAAAGGATCCAAGGTCAGGCAAATGACTTTTGTTTTTTCATTATATACCAACAAAGCAATTCAGTTTGTTTGAAATCTAGTAGAAATTACAGTATGTTGGACTACACGGGTGGTGCAGAGTTATTTTCCATTTACTGTTGGTGTTAGTAGGCTATTTAATAAAAATATTGTTAACTAATTCAAAAGTAGCCACTCACTCATACATATGGCAATTAGAGTAAACAATTTAAACAATACTACATACTATGATGCAGGTATATTGGCTGCTTAAATTGTTTTACCATGCAGACAGAAGGAGAACATGCCAAACTCTAAACAGTATCCATTGATATATTTCATTCATACCATAAAACATGACAAATAGCTTTTTTTTCCTGCATAACAAAAGCAAATATTTCCATAAACATAATCCGCATTGCTTAATGAAGATCTTAAATGACCAACATTTGATGATCATGTCTTGTGACTATGTGCAGGTTTGGTAAGTTCTCACCATGTTCTATATGACTGAGTGAGTTTTTAAATTAAGGAGAGGTCTAATGAACAAAGAATTTTCATGGCTTTATTTATGAGCTAACACCAGTGGGTTCAGCATTTGGATCAGGTTTCCTAAACCCCAGAAAATAAGTAAATTATACAGCATGTTAAAAGATCACTTTATTATTATTATGTTTGGTTAACTTTGCGTAGTAGTGAAAAGAAAATTGCAGTTTCTTTTTCTGTTTGCAATTGCATTCAAAATCTTTCAACTTCAGGTTTATAAAGTGTATAGAGTGGGACTTCAAAGTTTATGAACACTTTAGGGTCCTGTATGTCTGCATATTGCTGTGCTTAAAATATTGCGGAGTGGCAAAAGACTAAAAAATTTGAGTCAGGTGTTTTTAGTCAATGGGATGACAAACAGGTATATCTTCAGAACAGTGGTTTGCATAAGTTTATAATTTATCAAGGATAATTTTAGTACCTAAAAATAAAGTTGTTGATTTTTAATGGGCTGGGAAAGGTTTAAAACCATCTCTTAACAGTTTGGAACAGTTTAACCAACAAAGATAAATCCAAGATCAAGGCATGAAATAGTTTGCATAGTCACAAAAGAAACCAGGGTAGCTTCTACCCTGTGGCATGAGGTAAACATTATGTGAACAGACAAGACAAAGTAGATTTTTTTAATGAGAAACGCTGTCTAGACATAGGAAAACATTGCACTCCAGCATAATACCCATTTGTAAAACCTGGTGGTGGTAGTGTCATGGCTTGAACCTGTATCTCTGCATATGGGCCAAGATGGCTTGTCATCATTGATGGCAAGTCAGTGACCCTCAGCAAAAGACTACCAAATAATGATTTAAAAAAGTGAATATGTTGGCCAAGACAAAGTCCTAACATCATCCAATAGTACTGTTGTGGCAGCAGTTATGTGTGATGTGCAGGACTGATAAACAGTTACCAGAAACAATTAGTTAAAGTTATAGCTGCACAAGGGGGCCACAGCATATGCTGAAAGTAGAGGTTCACATACATTTGACACTCACATATATGCAATATTGGATATTTTCCCTCGATAAATAAATGACCAAGTATACTATTTTTGTCTAATTTGTTTAATTGAATTATATACCTACTTATAGGACTTGCATGGAAATCTGATCTATTTTAGCTCATGCTTATGTAGAAATCTAGAAATTTAGAATCTAGTGGTTCACAAACATTCAAGGATCATTGTATATTTGATTTAACTGATTTGTGTCATCTCTTAATACTGAAAAGTGAGATATATCCTGTGAAAGCCTAACCTTTTGTAGTACTTTGTTCTGTTGCACCAGGGGGACAGTGGAAACAAAGGAGACATTGGTCACCCAGGACCAAGAGTGAGTATCTAAATATGCACCATATGTATTTTGTATAGAGCGTCATGTCTTCAGTAATCTCTAAAGATTGGGACGGACCAACTCTACTTCTGGAGATCTACAGCCCTGCAAAATATAGTTGCAGAACTAATCTAGCATGACAGATTGAAATCAAAACCATATTGTCTGGATATTACAGCCAGGTGCATCAGAGCACCTGGGAGAACTCCAGGGTTGGGGTTATGCAGCTCTGTTATAGATTACGAGGTTCTGTAAATTGTTTACAGTGGCAGCGTATTTAGTCAGCTGTTCATTATTATTTATATTTGGTGGTCAGTAAAGGTCACAGTAGCAAATCTAATTAAATTGTATATGGCATGTGCATTCCAGTGCATTATCCGAATCTGTCATTAACAGCTGGATTGCTTTCCTTTACTGTTAATTTCCTTTACTGTATTGTAAAGGGTCCAGATGGAGAGAAAGGAGACCAAGGCACAACTGAAATCATTGACTATAATGGAAACATCCAAGAAGCACTTCAGGTCAGAACACATTTTTGTGGCTTGTTGAATTAGTCTAACATTTGAATTCTTGGTGTACATACAGTATAAATAGAAGAAACCTCGTATTGTGTAGTCCAGGGAAAAGTTGGTTATATAATTGAAAGCTTTTAGTTTTTCTTGGTTAACCTAATCTTCTTATAGTCTGATTGTAGTGCAACAAAGTACACAATAGTTATTCACTGATCAATTACTTGCATGCTGACCATACTTGACCATCCATAAAGGAGGGTTGATATAAGTAGTAATCTTATCTTTCTACCTTCCACTGCTTTCTTTCTGTCTACAGAAGATAACCACTATTACAGTGACGGTAATAAATCTCTGTCTTGTCTGTGTAATATCACTGCTGTTCTTTGCCCTGCATGGATCAAAACCCATTCGTATAAAGGCTTCTCTGCAAATACTGCTCTTCCCCAGTGCTGGCAGACTGCCCTAACATACATACTTTCTGTTTTAATGTAGTTATTATGTCCTACTGTTTTTTTTGGCAAATGGTTTAAAATCTAGACTGATACTTGTTAAAACATAAATTCCGGCACAGTGAGTGAGCCAGATCATCACCCATAATAGGGTCTTGGCCTCATTTATTGTTTGTGAACAGTGTACATTCAGTCAACATTAATATTTTCATTGTCAAATAATGCAAATAATGTGTACTGCCAAATTATTTTATTATATATTATTATTATATATATATGTATATATATATATATTAGATTCAATAATTCAACATCTTATACATTTGCCACATATAATAACATAATCTGCTTTAATTTGCATAATGTCAAACTCTGACTTCCTAATTTCTTTAAAGCAAGTCAGTTTACCCTGCTGCAATCTGGCCAGTTATTTCCAGTCAGGAATGCAAACGGATTATTCACTTGTGTGCTTGGCAGTTTCAGATTTATAGACCTGCCTTCTTTGAAGTTGATAGAAGACAGGTCTATAAATCTGAACCTGCCAAGTACACAAGTGAATATACCGTTTGCATTCTTGGCTAAAATGACGTTACATACATAAACAATTTCATTTTGGTGTGTCTACTACACATGCAAACTGTTTTATATTTAATGGCTATATTTTTATATACTACATAGCCAAAGGCTTGTGGACACGAAAATCCAAAACCATGGGTATTAGTAAAAGTCTGGGGACAATTTGATGTTACAACAACCTTCATTCTTGTGAAAACTCTTTCCACTAGATATTGTAACTTGTCTCTGAGGTTTATGTTGGTCAATAATGTTGGCTCACCTTTGGCATGACAGATAATAAATTGATGAACTGACTTCTTGGTGAGGTGGAACCCTATGAAGATGTCATAATAAGAGCAATCTTTCCTAATGCCACTGTCTGTGGAGATTGCATTCATATTATGAAGTTAAAGGTGTGGCTAAAATAACAAAGATCACAAATTAGAAGGGGTGTCCACATACCTTTGGTCATATAGTGTAGCAGTGATCTATATACTGAAGGTAGGCCAAATTCCAAAAGTCCTCCTCTTACTACATAAATACAAACAAGGTTTCAACATCTTTTGGAGAATAATTAACTGTGGGTGGTGAGCAAACCTAATGCAAAACGGAATGTGCATTCACCACACATATTAGCTTTATTCTAATAATATAGCAACTTGAGAAACAAAGCTAAACATTATTTTTATGTTTTAAAACTTTATGTAAAAGTTTAACTGTGAATGTAACATTTAATGATATGGAATGTCTCATGAATCAAGCTAATCCTCATTTTCAAATTCATTATATCATTAGTGGATATCTCGCAAACTTCTCTGAATCTTTTGTCTTCAGATCATAATGGTTTTATTGCTTATACTCCGTTTGTCTGACATTGACCTTAATGAACTGACTATCTTGATTGTATTCAAAATACAAAACTGTAAACTAACATAAAGGGGTATAAGCCATAGTATCATGACGTAAGAGAGCAGGATCGATTATTAGACCCATACACCCTCCTCCTTCTCACCACAAAAGAAGCCATTTACCCAGATAATAAGAATACATAAAATACATTTTAGGCTTTATAGTCATAAGGCCCTATAACTCTAATTTCAATAAGCCATCCTCGTAATTTGCATACAATAAAATAATTCCTTCACCTTTCCCCTTTTTAAACAGCTGACCACACGTGTGTGTGTGTGTGTGTGTTGGTTGTGTGCTTGCTTGCTTGCTTGCAGCTAATGCTTGCTAGAGACTGTTGTACTTTCATTAGTAGTCGACAACAAAACAGTGATCGTCTGTATCATTTTCATTAAACCTAGTTAATGGGAAAGAAGGGATGAGTTCTGCTACTGCATTTACATAGAGACAAAATTAAACAATCAGCAGATTTTTTGCGCTATAGACCATTTCCCAATATCCTTATACTGAACCACCAAATTATTTGACTCAGATAAATTAAACAGTTGGATTAACAGAATGTCCCTTTGATACATTCATGCTCACAGCACAATTTGTGCTTTCACTCTCATTGACAATAGCTGGCAACTCTGTTTTACAAAATTATCTGAGTGAACTAATTGTTGCAGTCAGATGTCAGAACTGCTCCTGCATTTAAAATGCATTTTTACCCTGTCGTGTGAGTGTGTTCTATCTCCTGCTGACTGGGAAACACTGTGATATTCAGCTTTATCCTGTACGTTCACAGTCACAGGTATTCAAGCTAACTCTGAAATTACTTTATCAACTGTTTTACTAATGAGAATCTCTCCGGGAGAAAGGGGATGTTTATTGAAATTGGATGGTGGGTGATTGGTACAGCTGTCTGAGCCCCATTCTCCATGATTGTTCGCCAAGGTAACAACAATGCTGACATTCATTAAGAGCCTAACCCAGCTTCACATGGAAAATGAGAGAAAAGCCCATATTGAATACTGTACCTCTCTATCCCAATTAGTTCACACAGATTTAGCTTTGGGCTCCTGACACACATGTCTTAAATATAATTTCTTTTGAAAGGATAATAATTTAGTTATACAAATGACTTTTCAAGCATCAGTGAATCAAATGTGGTATGTCCATTAGTGCCAAACAAAAAACACACCCAGTCATGGTTATGTAAAAGTTATTGATTCTACTCTTTCCCTGTTGTACAATTTAATTTACATCTCATCAGATGCTAAGGTTATGATTTTTTTAAAACATTCATTGTGTGTAGTACTGTATTATGAATGTTATTATTACTACTACTACTATTATTTTACATTTTATACATTTATATATATATATATATATATATGTGTGTGTGTGTGTGTGTGTGTGTGTGTGTGTGTGTGTGTGTGTGTGTGTGT
>JAUZST010009031.1:0-13217 GCA_034779995.1 Parotocinclus haroldoi
GTGAGAGTGTGTGTGTGTGTGTGTGTGTGTGTGTGTGTGTGTGTGTGTGTGTGTGTGTGTGTGTGTGTGTGTGTGTGGCAATTCAAGGGATGGCTTCCTTATGCCTAATGCACTTTGTGATTTCAGCATTGTTCCTGTCATCAAGTAACATTTGGGATCTGCAAGAGCATCAGTAGATCCCTAGTGATCCCAGAAGAACATTACGTTCAGATCACAGAGCCCGAAGCTGATCAGTCAGACCTTATATGTCACTATTTGTACATAAGGTGTTGGTTATAGGAATACACAGTATATGGTGTAATAGGTACTGGGTTTAATGGTGCTTCCACACCGCACACGTTTTAGAGAGTGTCAGTTGTAGCGTTTACCTGTCGTTCTTGATGCGAGCAAGCAGCGGCTCCAGCCAGCCCATGGTGCACTCACAATGAGCGTCCAGGAAGGTGATCACCTGACCAGTGGAGAGCGCCGCCCCCTTTAGACGAGCACGAATCAGACCGGAGCGCTGCTCCATCCGAACAATCCGCACTGGGACGTCCAGCTTCCGCACGTACTGCTCCAAAGGTCGTTTTAGAAAATCTAAAAAAATTTAAAAAAAAAGACACAAATTATATTTGATTACATGTCCAGAGCGCTGAACAACCAATAGGAAGCTCCTTTATATTATTGTAGTATTTCTATTATATCTGCTAACATATCTGGAACAAAAAAACTACCCTAAAAAGTGACTTAACCAGGATTTTCATGACTGTACAAACATTGTAATCCTTTATTATTGTAACAACAAAGCACTGTAATGTAGATCAGTGGGGCCGACATGTAACCTTAACGACTGAGTGAGGAACCTTTATAACATGAGTAACCTTAACAACCTCAGTGACTCTAGTTACCTTAATGACTGAGCGAGTAACCATGACAACCTTAGTAACCTTAATGACTTTAGTAACCTTAATGACTGAGTGAGTAACCATGACAACCTTAGTAACCTTAATGACTAAGCGAGTAACCTTAATGACTTTAGTTACCGTAGGAGTAACCATGACGACCAGAGTAACCTTAATGACTAAGCGATTAACCTTAATGACTGAGCGAGTAACCATGACAACCTTAGTAACCTTAACGACTGAGCAAGTAACCTCAATGACTTTAGTTACCTTACGAGTAACCATGACAACCGGAGTAACCTTAATGACTAAGCGATTAACCTTAATGACTGAGCGAGTAACCTCAATGACTTTAGTTACCTTACGAGTAACCATGACGACTGGAGTAACCTTAATGACTTTAGTAACCTTAATGACTGAGCGAGTAACCATGACGACCGGAGTAACCTTAATGAGTATAACAGTATTTTTGGCAGGAGATTTGGGAAGATGATTAATGCACCAACTGAGAGACAAAATGAAGTCAGTGCAGAACCAATTCACATCGGCTCAGTAATTTAATAAAAAAATGTAAGAAATGTCTCATCTCTTGTAAACGGTGTATTGAGATTTTCCGAAGGGGGACCGAATCACACCCCTGCTTTAATGCGATAAACACGACTGCAAACATTTAGCATTTAAGAGCGAGCAAGCAGCATCCAACAGGTCTGCTAGTACGTTTCTTATTCAAGGACACGGACACACACACACACACACACACACACACACACACACACACACACACACACACACACACACACACTTTGACTTTCATCTGCTCCCTCTGAATGTAATGAGAAAAAGAGAGGTTAAAACCGCACAAAGATCAATATTTGCCTTCCCCTTATAAACAGCACTTCTGATAACAGAGAAGCAGAACGTGAGAGAGCCAGCGAGTGAGAGAACGACAGAGATTGTGTGTCCTTTGTGCGGTGACCAGCTAGTAGGACAGCGTTTCCCCGGAGAGCAGGCGATGTCTTACAGACGGCCTTGAGTGAAAAATGAGCGACAGAGAAATCAGCAGGGCTAATAAAGAGAGCAGGAAAAGTCCTAGAACGTGAGCGGAGAACAACGAGGCCTCCGAACTGGTTTTCACCACCATCGTTATTTCAGTGACCAGTTCCTCTACGTCACGGGAAGCACCTGATTTGCCGAGCACACAACGGGGCGACGTCTGGGATTTCGTCCTTTCGCTGCTCTGTGTGTTTGTGTTTAAAACTAGATGGTGTTTGCGCACGTGTGGGAGGTCCAAAGATACGCTAGAGTTCATTATATCTACAGATTCCCCGATCCACCTAAATTACAGGCCAGGGTTCCAGACGGCTGCTAAAAGACAAGCACTAAACACCCACGCCGAAATTAGGGAATCCACACAATACAGGCCCTCCGAGCCAGAGCCCCTCTATCACTCTCTCTCTCTCTCTCTAAGCTGCCGTCTAAAATCCAGCTTTGGCTAACATTCCACAGGTCACCAGCCATATTTTTCCTCCACACACACACACACACACACACACACACACACACACACACACACACACACACACGCGAGCAGGCGTCACATCCCTTTGGCACTGATACAGTATTCCACTGACAGTCGCTCTACGGCCCAACAGCTGTCACAAACACCAAACATGCAAACCTCTTTCGCTGGCGTCGTCCACCAGCACCACCTCCTCCAGCAGTTGCCGAGGGGACCTGTTGATGACGCTGTGGACGGTGCGCAGCAGCGTCGTCCACGCCTCGTTATGGAAAACGATCACCACGCTCGTCCGCGGAAGATCATCCGGATACACCTTCGTCTTGCACCTGCGGAGAGATCGGGACGCGGCATCACAACGGCATCAGGTGGCAACAGGTCATGGGTCCCGACAACCCCAACGCTCCCCCCAACCCCAACCCCAACCCCTCGGGGACACCCTAGCCCCCCCATTGTTCGTGGATTCACGAACGATAACGAATAAGCGCCGACGTTACACTTTTAAGTAGCGATCATATCGGATTGCATTATTTTAAGCTCTTATTTCTGCCTGAAACCAGACCCTTAATTAAAAGTCCAATTCGAATCGTTTGAATGAATGACACTTCTGCGAGCCACGTCGACAGCCCCAGGGAACACCGGTCTTAAGCGTGTACCACAACGCACTAAAAAAAAAATAAACGCCCTTAGAGCAAAGATGCTAATCATATAAATCCAGAAATCGGATGAAGGCGGAGGCAAATTAAACGAGGTGCCAGTGTGAAAAAAAAGCAAAGGTTAAAGTCATCAGACAAACGAACCCATCTAAGCCGAACGTTCCTTACTAAGAAAGTCAGTGTTTGTTACATTACGAGAGCTAAAACAGGACACGCACTCCGACTTCCTGCCTCACTTCCTGTTTGCCCCGATGAGGCAGATTGGACTGATAAGGTGACATATTTGGCTCGGAGAGCAGCCTGAATTCATAACGGTAGGAATTCAATCAACTGTGGCACAAGACCGTAGCAATACTGTGGCTATTGTGGATTTGTCAGCTGCACATTCATGTGCTCCAACACACACGTAGACTTCCAGTGCATACTAGCCTGCTCGTTCTTATCGGACGAAACCAAACAAACAAACAAAAAACGAACGAAACAAATCGACTTTACAGTGGGATTACTACAAGTTTTGTGCGTTTTGTCTTCTGACTCGTTCGTCTACGGGCTGCCCCTACCAAACCCCCCCCCCCCCCCCTTCCCCCGGCCGCCCCCCCGTAAAAGGGTAAATAGGCCAGGAAACAGAAAACCGTCAATGTTTTGGCGGCTATTAAAGTGGCTCCACCTTCTCATGACCAGCCAGTTAAGCACTAATTAGCAGCTCCGGCCCACAACACGCCTTGTTCATTACTACAGAGGCACAAAAAAAAAAAAAGCTTTCCTTGGTAATATTTTATTTAGCAGAAACCCTATTACATAATTGTTTTACCCCAGCTCCTGTTCCCCCACACAGCCATACACACACCACACTCATTTGTCTTTTTCATAATTGTGGGGATGTTTCATTTGCATAATATTACTGTAGCTAAATAAAAGTTTCATCCCCGCCCTGGCGCACACGCACACACACACACACCACACACACACACACACACACACACACACCACACACCACACACACCTCAGCAGTCTAATTAATTCAAACAGAGAGCTTGTAGTCCATCATGTCCCGTCACTGCGGTAATACCCCCCCTCACTGCCCCAGCCTTCTTAAACTCATTAGCCTATTGTCAGTCTCAGGAAATGCACCCGCGCACACGCGCACCCGCGCACACACCTTTTCAATTCATTAACCTGATGCCACTTTCAGGTCCTCAACACCAGCTTAATTTGCAGCAGACGCGTGTGATTGGCCCGTCTCCGGTTTCCTGCCAGACTAAACTGGAGCGAGGAGATTTGGCCGTCTCCTAACGGGCCAGAAATGGAATCTTCATCTTTCTGTGGCTCCAAAGGGAACCGCGTTTTGGATCCCCCTGCTTCAAACGCGTCAGTGCTCTTTGTTTCTTGTGAGGCCACCACGGCAAAATCCCAACGCGTTCAAGACCAGACAGCAGGGGCCGAACGACACACGGAAAAACCGCTTGTAAAAGCCGGTGAATGTGCAGTTTGTTTGACTAGGACGCAGATAAAAAGTCCACGATAGCTGCTGTTTTTATTATACATCACATCTAGAAGCATCGTTATGATTTTGCTGTAGTTGGTCCAAAGAACACTCACATAATTCCACAATGAACAATCAGCTTTAGTAGAGCGTAATGGGTTTTTTTTTTTTTTAAAAGAGAAAAATAGAGCCGAGGTTTGCACGCTTTAAAACGCAAGTTTAATTTAGACCTCTTTGCCAAACGCGTTTGTTGTGGTTACAGTAAGCAAGCTTCACACCAAATAAAAAAAGGAGAGCCAGTAACCCGGGCGAGGCCATCTGTTAAACATCACAGCCCTTGTGTTGCGCATTGTGTACACGTAAGCACCGTTTAAAGACCGTTCCCTGGATGTTACCAGATTATGAGAGGAAATAAAAAAAAATCTCTGGACGTTAAATTCAGAAAAGCGTTTAGCGTGTGTATTTTAAAGAATGTAGTAATAGTAGTCATAGTAAGCTACGTCAACATTAATACTCCATCGTGTGTTTTTTCCCCTGGGCCTATACCTGAAGAACGTCTGTGTGTAACAGTTTAGGTTTCGGAGGGTACGGGGGTTCGGACGGTAGCGTTCCACACACTTTCAGAGGTAAAAATAAATCCTCATCTGGCTTTCCTTCTCTCAGACAAGGCCACATCTGTCGGCGACGAGCCTGGCAAGCCAAACTCGATACCCAATGGTAGCGGGCAGTCGTACCGGGGCAACTCTACTACCCAAGCTTTAAAAAGACGAGTGATGAAGAGAGGAAGAGGAAACAGAAGGAAGAAACTCAGTTCATTTAGACTTTATCTCACTGCTCGGGGTCGTTCTGACCCCTCTTGCCCTCCACATTTCCTGCCTGGCTATCTTCTTTCCGATATCTGATCCCTTTCGTTTCTTCAGCCACTCGCTCCCTGTATCACACCCCGCAGCTGTTTTGGGGTGTTATTTGCGCAAACGGAGACTTATCCCTTCAGAAGCACCAAAACTATTTAGCGCCTGCCAGCCTTTTGTCTCTGCGAGGGCAGTGAGAGGAAGAGAGGGAGAGCTCTGCTCTGCAATTATTCCGACGCGCCAAAGTCCTAAGGTAACGGCTAATGGAGTTGACGTGAATCTAATTTTACGTGCATTTACCCGAATTGCTTCTTTAAGCGCCATCAGCGAGTCAAAAACGCTTATAAAAAAAAAGGCGCTTCGGCGTTCTTAATGCAACCTAAACGCGCCACGTGGACGACAGCGCTTTTACTCGCCCGCCTTAACTGCCGGATTCGGAAGCGACGTTTCCAGCATTTAGCAGACGCCGTTATTCTTCTTATTCTCCTTAAATCCTCACTCGTCCTTTTTCCTACAATGACACGCTCCCACAGCAGGTCTAAGCGGTGTCTTGAGACTTTCAGAAATGGATTTATATTAAAGGAGACAGATAACATTTGTCCAAACGTCAGCCTGCAAACAAACCTACTCAATAGTTTGTTCATCCCTCATCAGGCGGCTTTGGCCAGTAACAAAACGATATTTGCACAATTTAAAACAGTTTTTCCACACGACACACTGCCCGTCTTAGAAAGGTCTTTGAACTTGAAATAAAAAACGCTGAGAAAATTAAAGTGTTCCCCCAGGAAACACGTTTTAATCTGAACTTTCACAGTTTGACCGTAAAGTTCACAATTCTATGTGAATCTTCGATAATAATAATAATAATAATAATAATTCTGCCAGGTTACGGCTCTACTGTCAAATTTCACAGTACGCTTTTTTCAAATATTAATTGTCAAATTCATAATTTCCGTAAGAATATACTGTTTCGGAGTCTCCCCATGTCATAAGCGGTCAAATTAAATTCCGGCGTTGCCAGATCCCGCAAGTGAAACAAGCCACCAGGTCTACGAAAATAATAAGCATGCTCGTTTCTGCCAGCTGCTTCCACGACAGTTCTACACTTTATACGGTGACGGTCCTGCATGCGCGTAGGAAAACGAGAAGACCGACTGAAAATCAGAGTACACATACGCATACAAAAAAATATAATCAGATCTGAGCTATTACAGTATGGCGTTTACAGGACCGCCCGAACAATAAGATAAAAGCAGAAATCCAGTTATGATTGATTATTAAGCGCATATAAACAAACTCAATGGTTTCAACAACCAACCTTTGCGGTCTTGGATCTGACCACAAGTTCAGACTCGAGTGTACAGGAAAACGAGCCATTCCTGGAAGCAACGGATCAGACATTTCAGATCTGACTCCATTCTCAGGACGACAGCAAACCCTGGGTTTTCAGATTGCCTCCTCAGAAGAAACAACAAGCGACACCGGACGGCACCGCAGAAAAATCACCAGGGTGAAAGAGGCTCAGACGCACACACCCAGACACGGAGTGACCTCCTTTAGCCACTCATCTCCACGCCGCCTCTGAACAGCATGTCCCATTTTCACTTGGGCACGCGTGCAGACCCCGTCTTTTCATGGCAAAGCCTGTGTGTCGCGCAGAGTAAACAAGTCATCATGTCTGGAGCTCCATGGAAGACGGAACGAATAACGGTTTCTTCTCTCTAGCTGCTGTCATTCATGATACACATCAAACGATGGAAATGCATTATTAATGATACACCGTGTTGCCAAATGTAGTGCTGTCTGCACTTCTATTAGCTCTGTCACACCATGACAGTTGCTTAAAATCACACTGCCAGCCAATCTCCTATCCCAACAGCGGCAGCAGAACAGGTCCATGGTATGGGCCTTGGTTTTTGAGCCTTGGTCCTCCCATGGTTTCTTCCTTATAACATTTAGGGAGGTCTCCTTTGCCACTGTCTCTCTAGACTTCCTCAATTTGGGAAAGGCCCTGGATATTTGAAGACGATCTAAAACGGTACATCTGCTTAAAGACAGTGCTCCATTGTGGAAAAAAAAGTGCTACATGAAACAAACTGACTTGGCTTTACTCTGGGAATTGGGCAAATCGGTCCAATAGCGGTTGTCCCTTGGGTGGTGTTTGTCCCTAACTTTTCGGCTCTGTATGTTTGGTTTGGGAGACGCCAAAAGAACAGGTCCAGTCAGTTACCGTAGATCCAAGGAGAGACGTTCGCCCTCCGCTGTTCAAAGATGCAGTGGCGTTAGACGGAAGAACTCGAATCCAACATTATTTTTTAACTAGCGTTCTGTCCGTGGCTGAGCCTGGATACTGTCCGGTCCCCTTTTTTGCGGCCAATTGAAAAATCTGACCAAAATGTGTGTTTACGCACACAGTCTCTTTACACACACATGCCAGTCCTGACCTTTTCCACACACACTCTCGCTCAAAGGCAATATTTACAGCTGAATCATTATCCATGCTGCATCCAGATCAGCCAGGTTTAAATATCAGTCAGAATCCGAGCCCGGGAGCCAGGCCAAGCCTGTGCGCGCGCACACACACACACACACACACACACACACACACACACACACAAGAGGGTTGCCAGGGCAAAGCCTCAAACAACGTACCACACACTACGTCCGACCCATGCCAAATGCATGGCTGTGCTTCTTAGTTCTCTGTGATGATCAACGCCTGGCGCAGAACGGGCACCTAAGCTGAAGCACTGCCAGGCCGAGCATGACTTTGAATCAGACGGACTCTTTGTAAGTTACGCAAGCGAGGTTTAAGAGACGCACACAAACTCTACCGTGATAGAAACAGCTTACTAATAAGGAATAAACTCGAGCTTATCGGGCAGTAAGGAGCAGGCACGGGGAGACGGGGGAAGTCTGACTGTTGTCTGTGACTTTGTAATTGGCACACTCTTATCTTTTAATTGAATTTGTCAATTTCACTGGATGTTTTTGAACGAGGGTGGGGTGGTGGCGGTGGGCGGTGAGGAGGAGGAGGGTGATAATTAAGTAGTGCGACTGGAAAGAAATACATTTCATGGATGAGTGTTTGCACACCATTCGCTGGCATGGCTGTGTACACACAGAAAGAGTACGCTTAATAATCCGATCGCGCTCACATTCATGGGCTCATCGGATTATTCTAGGGGTCGTGTGTGTGCAGCAGCCTACTCGGATCTAGAATCAGATTTTAAAAAACAACAACAAAAACAAAAGAGAGCTGGATTTCCCATAGCAAGTATACCAGCTAGCCTATTTCAGTCCATTATCTCCATCTGTACGGTTGCCAGGTCTGCTCAGTCTAATTATTGTTTACTTGGGCCCCTTTTCCATTTTTGTTTCCCGTGGGATCTGGCAACCCCGGAATGAAAGGCAGTGGAACATCTGCCGAACGCTTGGTGGGGATTCCGATCAAGCACCGTTTAAACACCCATTATTAGAACCTTTAGAACCATGATACTGGCACCATGCCTCCATTTTAGCAGATTCCCTTATCCAGAGCGACCTGCAGTTCATACAGTCTTACAATCCAAGCAATGGCGGGATAAGAACCTTGCTCAGGGACCCAACTGTGGCAGAGGTGGGATTTGAACCCTGGACCTCCTGTACCACTAGGCGGCCACAGTCAACAAATCTGCAGACAACACATCATTTTTTGGATCAGGTGAACCAAGAAGAAACGCGTCAAGTAACCGTGGTTACATGAACAGGATGGAAGTTTCCATCCTAAATAGACGTGTGCATCCCAAGGTAAAACGTAAATCGTCGGGGTCAGTCGTCGGAACGAAAGCTAACCTTTAAGCAAGGCAATTAAAGGTTAAACTACAAATTTTCCGAGCGAGAGAGTAAGCTAATTATCTACACAGACCTTTCATGACCTTTTTATCCGCCTCGACCAAGGTTGTCAGAAAATCCGGAGATGACTGTTCACAGCATTTACCCATCTAGGCACGTTGTACTCACCCCATCAGACTGGCCCACGGGTTAGTATAGTATAGAATTCCCGTATGATATGAACCAAACCCACGGCTCATAAAAATGAGGGGATATTTCATTCTGAAATATTATTTTGGTAAGCAGTATATTCGTACATAACTCTGGACGAAGAGACTTTAAACAGCTACCCACGTGGACTCACCCTTCAAGTCGGACGTCGGGCAGAGAGCGGTTGAGCGCAATCAGCTCACTGGCCATTAGGTTGAACTGGTTGATCTTGAACATCTCCTTCATTTTCTCCTGCTGATCTTTGGGAATGACCACTGGCTTCCCCATTTCACCCGGCCCATCGTGAGGCCTCTGGGCCACCTCTGGAACACAAACAGATTCTGATTTCAAAATGGATTTTTGTTATTTATACTTTTATTTTTGTTGTATATAGTATATTGCAGTTGCTAACCATCCAGTGCCGGTCGGAGCTTAAACTTTACCCTTCACCCTGAGCCACAAAAATAAAAAAACCCAGGAAGAAGTATCATTAAGTCAACATTAACATGCTCTGGTACAACACCAATACTGTTCCATACGACACGAGTTTGCCACCTTTAATCTCACCTGTTAATCGTTCATGTTAATTGATTCTCTCGCAAACAATCGTTGCTGATGCTCAGGGGGATTTTTAGCGCAAAACAAAAACAAGGGGGAAGGAAAAGGAACAGGAAAGAAGCCCACAAAAAGGAGTGCGGGTCATAAAAAGACATCCTTCCTCCACGCTCTGGATTTATAAAAAGCTATAAACCGAAAGTAGCAACGCTGAATTGCATCCGTCACAGCCAGCGGCTTATTTAAGCATTAACGTGGCATTAACGTGAGCTCCAGGATGAAGGTCCTGGGTGAAGAACGTAAGTTTGGGCTACTCAGCGGTACTCGGCAGTCCAACTCAGTTGATCTCATACTTTATATTTTCCCAGTTTGACGAATTAAGTTTCTTATAAACTCGTTTTCAAATGTTAAACTAGCAACGTGTAAAGTTGACGCGTGTGTGTGTGTGCGTGCGTGTGTGTGCGTGCGTGTGTGTGCGTGTGTGTGCGTGTGTTTGGATCCGTCTCAATACCTAGCCAGTGCCCTTGCTTCGCACTCTATGTAAGGCGTTTTAACAGAGAATGAAACATCGTTAATAAGACTCGTTAATGAGAGTCTAGGTCTAGATTTTAGCCTTTGCCATTTCACATAAATAACAAACTTTCCTTGAGACTTCTTTCTGAATTTACAGTGTAAAACAAATACAGATTTTTGGCACCGTGAGGAGATGCGATGTCATCCTGCACTTTGGTTTTATACATTTGTATGTACAGACCGTTTTAAACTGACCTCATTTCCACTTTCACAAACTGACTTGAAGCAAGCACTGGGTCCTTACTTACTTTCAGACGTTTGTCTGAAACCAGACTGGAATATGTCATGTCACGCTAGTTACTAGAAGCAAAGCTGCTGAGCTATAAAGACCTGGATGGTAGCTCGAGAGAGAGATCTAAGGGAGATCTAAGCATCAAGCTATAAAGTGATCAAGCACCTAAAAAAAAATCCTTTCATCCAGGCACCGAGGTACCACTCTAGCGATACAAGGAATAAAAAACGGAGATCTGCTCGAGGTGACGTTTAAAAGAGTCAGCCGCTCCACCGAGAATACAATTAGGTAAAAGATAGCCATCACAGTCCTCCAGCCATCTCTCACCACCCCCACAGCACCCCTTTTCTCTGTTTTTGGCCCTTCTCCATCTTCTCGAGCGGGCAGCACACCTGAGAACTTTGTGTCCTGGAAATTGAGACGCTGCCGCTTTGCTTTTAATCTCAGCTGAGCACACTTTCAGTTTAGAAAAGACCTTATCACTGGGGATCCCATTACGGGATTCTTTCACCATCCTTAACCGGGTGGTGGCTTTGTTTTTCGGTTCAGTTTGAGCTTATTTCTTGCGTGTACCCATGTCAGGTCGGCTAAAAATGTTCGTCGTGCTGGATGACAAAAGACCGTGAGCAGACGCCCCCCCCAATGGGTCGGCAGTTGTGATATGTTTTTTGCACTGTTTATGAATTTCCCTTCATGGACCCCTTGGTTGAACCATGAAGCTACAAACACGTTTTGATGCTTCCAAAGTCTGGGCCAGCACGCTGACAAATCGGAGGGATTTTCTGGGATCCGCAAAACACACAAAGGCTTTAGAAAATGTGGCCTTTGCCAGTTTTTCAGAGCAATGCTTCTACAGAAAGAAGCCTAAATATGGAGTAACCGAATGCAAATATAAACTCGTAATATTGAGAATGTCAGAATCGATTACTGCAATATGTTCAAACATCGCTGGCCTGAGTCTTCACAGTCATCCTGCAAGCAGCATGCCTAACTTATAGCACGCTCACCTCAGAACAAACGTGTGTGTGTGTGTGTGTGTGTGGGCGGGCTGCGTACGCAGATACACACCTTCTCGTCCCGGTAGCCCTCTGTCCTTTTTGTCATCACATTTGTTGCACTCGCTGAAGTACAGAAGGATGAACATGTCGAGCATCACCCAAACCAGAGAGGTAGCCAGGACCACTTTACAGTAGGTAAACTTCCTCATGTTCACACCTGGAACACACAAAAAGATACAGGAGTACAAATGGACTCCCAAACGATGACTAACTGGAAGCGCAGGGCTCATGGCGGGATCCAAGCCAACCCTAGACAAGAACGGTTATCATTTCAGGGCACAAAACGCACACGCAATCACAAACAAACACAGATGCAACCAAAACTTACCCAATATACACTCCAAAACACAAACAAGAGCACAAACACACAAAAGCACACCAATTCCCAAATTCATTTGGCCTCTCTGCAGAGTGAGCAGAGTGCTGGAAGAGAAACATCGTCTGCATCGCAACAAACTGCCATGGCTGCCTTCGTTTTGTTTGCTTTTGTTTGCTCAGCCGCTTCAAATAGGAACATAAACTAGAAACAGCCATTAAGTCGTTTACAAGACGCCCTCATACAAAGAAACTTACAAGGCACAATCTGTGAAATTGAGAGTTGGGGCCTTGCCCAAGGCTGTAAATAACAGTGACTTGGCAGTAGTGGGGTATAAATCCCTAACTTTGTTGCGTATCCAGTGCAGTTCTTTACCCACAGATCAAAATGTACACTTTTATACACGTTGTCACGCATTACTCGGTCCATCCTGCTAATACTAGACGGATCTCACACTCCTCATTCAGCACTTCGATCCGATGCAAAGAATAGCGCTGTGAATTATAAGCACATTTACAGAGGAGGAAAAAAAAAAGCCACGCATCAAACACACAGAACATGACAGCATAATCTCAGCGGTACAAAGTAATAGACTTTTAGAACTCAAAAGCCAAATACAGGTCTAGAGCAAGAGAGCGAGAGAACTGAGAAAGCTGTGATTTACAGTTGGTTTGCTCTTGCCAAGCTCGCTCATATTTGTGTGTGTGTGTGTGTGTGTGTTCATTTTTCTCTCATGCGTGCATGCAGTGCAGCACAACTAGGAGAAAGGTTTGCTTTGATGGTGTGCCCGTTAACAGAATACTAAGCCGAATATTTCTCATGTCATACAATATGCCATCCAGTTTCCTGTCACAGGTCCATCTGATCAGACCTACATCACCCACCGACCCGCCCACCAGTCAGCTGAACGTCCACCGACCCGCCCACCGACCCGCCCAGTCAGCCGAACGTCCACCGACCCGCCCACCGACCCGCCCAATCAGCCGAACGTCCACCGACCCGCCCACCGACCCGCCCAGTCAGCCGAACGTCCACCGACCCGCCCACCAACCCGCCCAGTCAGCCGAATGTCC
>JAUZST010009032.1:0-13216 GCA_034779995.1 Parotocinclus haroldoi
CACTACTGTAGCTTATTAATGCTACACCTACACCTAACCGTGATCTTCACTTAGATAAGCAAATCTTTTGTCAAAAGAAATTTGCAGGGATTTTTTTAATTAAAAGATTAATTGTGAAGACCTGCATTGTAGGGGCATTTGCTTCTCACAGTGATATATAAATTTGACCCCCTTCTTTAGACACACATACATGCATAAAACTGTCACACGTTATCCTTGTTTGCTTAGCAGCTGTGTAAAAATAGTATGAAGAAGCAAAACCATGCAGATACACCTCACCACATTTAGAATTGTACTTTTTTTTATAATGTCTTCTAAATGCATCTTAGTAAATATTTAAATACATGACAGAACAATTAAATAAAAATTGCGAAAAATGTGAACATATATTTGTTTGTCTTCTTTGGGCAGATGCCACTTTGATCTTATAAAATAGATAAACAATCCCATGTATCCTAAACACGTTAAATTCTAAACGCATTTATTTTCTGAAATGTACAAGTTTTAGTATCTTATTAAGGCATCTCCTAGAATAATCTTTGTGCAGCGTAGAGTCATCATATACACAGTACTTTCACATATGCATATGCATGATGATGTATGGAATGTGACAGAAAGAGATTCCTGAGGTACTGGCCTGTAACATTTCTAGTGTTATGTTGGAATTAAAACACTGAAATACTGCATGTGCATTCTCTTTTATTTCTTCTTGTTTCTTCTTATGCTGTCTCCATACTGATCTACATGGGGTAGAGTAGAAAGCCAGAAAAAGACGCATGGACAAACTGTCCAGCATATAATCCAGCTGCTTGGTCAGATGGTAGCTGGATGTGAACTGTGTCTCCAGCTTGTAAGGGAACCACAGCACTGCCAGATGCCTGGTCCATAATCCCCTTCATGCACTCATCAAATGTATACATCACAGGCTCTCTGTTTCGGTACAGGCCCACCCAAACATCAGAACTTTTGCAATTCACATGGTATGTGAAAAAGTAGATGCCAGGAAGGTCACATGTAAAAACACCTGTCTGTGGATTGTAGTTCTGGCGGCCATTATAAAGAAGCTTGTCAAACACCACCGGTGTGCCAACTGGAGGATAGGGTGTAGTTAACTGAGCAGTAAAAGCCGGCATTTCTAAACCACTGGCGCCCATTATCTCATCTCCACCTCCGTACTTTCCTTTTTTGTACCCACTAGCCTTCATTCCATCAAGTGCTGGTCCCATTTCAGGCAGAACTCCCATCAGATCAGGATTTAGGGCAGGTGTACCAGGGGGCCCTGGAGGACCAGGAGGACCTGGGCGACCTTGCTGTCCTGCGGGCCCACTTGGACCAGGTGCCCCAGGAGGGCCAATAGGTCCAGTTGCACCAGGGCTTCCCTCTCCAGGAGGGCCAGTCTGTCCAGGAAGACCATTTTCTCCTCTAGGACCAGGGGGTCCAGGTGGTCCAAGTGGTCCTCCTGGTCCTGTAATGCCTGGAATGCCATTTGGACCCATTGGTCCCTTAGAGCCAGGCGCACCCCCTTCTCCTTTAGAACCAGGCTCTCCAGGAGGGCCAGGGGACCCAGGTAAACCCCTGTCTCCACCTTCTCCTTTTGGACCTATTGGTCCTGGTGGACCTCGTGGTCCAGCCTCTCCGCTCTCACCTGGCTGACCCGGTGGGCCTGGAAGTCCTTGCGGTCCTGGATCTCCTGAAGGTCCCTGTTCACCCTTTGCACCACCCTCACCTCCCTCACCTTTAGGTCCTGGTGCACCAGTGCCACCTGCAGGTCCTACTGGCCCTGGAGGACCAGGAGGTCCAATATTACCTGGGGGTCCTGTCATACCTGGAGTGCCTCCATTTCCACTTTCGCCTTTTGGTCCTGGAGTACCAGGTAAGCCTCCCATTCCTTTCTCACCCTTTTGGCCAGGGTATCCTGGTTTTCCAATTCCAGGTAATCCAGGTTTTCCAGGTAGCCCTGGAGGTCCTGGTAGTCCTTTATGACCAGGGACACCAGACTGTCCTGGCAGACCAACCTCTCCTGGTTTTCCAATGCCAGGCAGCCCTTGTGGTCCTTGTTTACCCTCCATGCCAGATGGGCCTTCTGGACCAGGTGGTCCAGGTTGTCCTGGTTTACCTGGTTCACCTATTGAACCTGGTGTACCAGGCATGCCTGGCTTGCCTAATCCTGGAAGTCCTTTATGCCCAGGGAGTCCTGGGGGTCCAACTGGGCCTTTTGGACCTTGAGGACCAGGTAGTCCAATTCCTTTCTCCCCCTTTGGCCCTGGCAATCCTGGAAGACCAGGCAGACCTTTGTGTCCTGGTTCTCCTTTGGGTCCAGGCAGTCCTGGTAGTCCTTGTCCACCAGGCCTTCCTATTCCAGGCACTCCATTTGGCCCAGGTGGCCCAGGTGGTCCTTCTATTCCTGGAAGGCCATTTTCTCCACTGGGTCCCTGTTGACCTTGCTCTCCTGGTGGTCCTATATCACCGGGTTTTCCTGGTGTGCCAGGCATCCCAGGTTTGCCAATTCCAGGTAATCCTGGAGGACCAGATGGGCCTGGATTTCCTGGAGGACCTGTCATACCAATGCCTTGAGGTCCAGGAGGCCCTGGGGGTCCCTGTGGTCCTGGAGGACCTTGTGGTCCAACCTCGCCAGGAATACCCTGCTCACCTCTAGGGATGGTCTCACCTTTATGCAGGAAATAAAATCAATGCATTAGTTGTTAAAATATAAAGTATAAAATAAACCAAGGCTGGTTAAAATTAATATCAGTTAAACACACCTTTTTTGTCTATGCCTTTGTTCATATGCATGGGCAGTTGTGGCATCTCTTTTCTGTAATGTGGATACTGCATGTGAGGCATCTCTTTTCCCATGCCCATGTGAGTCATTTGTGGGATAGGCTGATGTTGCTGATGGTGTGCTTTGTGCCCATAATATGCTCCTCCAAAAACACTTGGGACTAGTACTGATACCAACATGAAGCGAGTCAAAGCCATGGCCTAAAAATGAAGGATTAAATGAATAAAGATTTACAGGAATTGATCAAAGTGAATAAAGTAATTAGTCAAGTCAATCATAACACCTTTCACTATAAAATGAGTTCCAGGGATTGAGTAATGTTACAAATGCATACGTTGACTTATCTCCATGGAAATTACCAGCAACATATCAATAAACTAGCCAACCAACCAGTCAACAAGATATTTTACTTCACAAGGAAAGGCTACATTAAGTGAGATAAAGTAAAGCAAAGTAAATCAGTAGTTTTCAATAAACAAATGTAAAAAATAAGTCAAATACATTTATGCAACCATGTTCAGGGTGACCATGCATCTCATTTTTCTGAGACAATCCATATTTAAGTCCTTTCCCAGTGTCGCGATTTACTTTTAATGTGTTTGCATTTGTCCAATCAACACCCAAAGCTCTTTCATTTGCATTGCAAAGGGAACACACAAATTGTTTCACAATTTACTGTGTACGCCTAACCTTAAATTGGCCAAACAATTTATTGATTTGTTGTTTATGTGCCTTAATGCCCTCACTGCCTACGGCTGATGTACTGATGAATGTAACAGAAATATAAGTTTCTGAGAAAACATACATTGTGAGTGGTTTGCCAAACATGTTGAGCTGAGTTTCATTTTACACAGAACTTATTCAATATATTCAAATGATAAAAAATAAAGGATAAATAAAGCCTAAAATAAGTGTGCAATGTGTATAGTGTGCACTGTATATAGTGTATGCTGTGCTATAAATGTGAAAAAAGCAAATTACTGTCTTGGTGCTTGTGTGTTGAATAAGTAGGCTGAGCTGCTTGGGGCATTTCATAATGTAAGACAGATCTTTAAATCTATGATAGAAATACCTTATTAGGTCTGTGCTGTTTGGTATTAAATGTAGAACATCATGAGTAAAGTTTCCTCAGAACTACAAACATGTAGCTACATGCAGCATTCTGTATTTCATTATCGAAAATGTGGTCTCTAGTCATGTTTTTATTGTGATTTTATTAAAGTTAAGACATTATTGTAAACCTCTCAATTTGGTTAATTAGCTAAATCTAATCACCTTGCCAACATAACAACACTGTTTTTTTTTCTTTTGCATCGTTGCTATAGAACCTGTGTTGATCAGGGGCTGCAATGGTCTGAAAGGGCTAACCCATCGATGCAGAGGGTCGGGAATCACATTCACACACAACTACCAGTGTCTGAGGAAGGTGGATCTGTGGTGCTGCAACAGCTACCCATACCGATTTGTGTGAAGAACTGGTATACCATCCAGAGCACACTGACATCTGAAATCAGTCCTAAAACATAAAACCTCCAGTGTTGCAGTAGTTTTTGGCTAACTATAGGCCCCTAAATTTGCAAAACGATTTGGAGCAAGGAGGTGGCTTCCTCTTGTTTGAGACTGGTGTGTAGCCGTAGTTGTGCATGCATTATGAATGTCAATACACTTTAGACGGATTTCCATTGTGTGTTCTTTAATGACTAACACAATTTGACCTTGGACATAGATGATCACCAAGTTTTCTAAGCACAATTAAATATTTAATAAAATCAATTAAAAAGAGTAAAAGGTGAATGAAACCATGTTTTTACACAATTCTATTTAGCTTTTTATAGATAGGAGTGAATAACTGTAAGACATGTATTTATTTAAAATAATCTTCTCTTTATTTCCTAAAAAGTAAATATATTTCAAGGCTAGATTTATTTAAAACATCATGTTGAATCGCCATTATGAATTATCCATATATCATTTGTTTTATTCATCTATACCCTTTATATAGGGATTTTTGATTCTGGATGACTTCATTGCATATTATTATGTTAAAATGTAATTGATTCTGTTACATTGCTTAGATATAAAATACCTTAAAAGTGTCTCAAACCAAGATTAAATGAACAACAGAAAAATCTATAAACAACACTTATCAACAACTTTATAAACAAAATCTATAAACAACACTTACTTAAAGATGAACAACTTTAGCAGGGCACCCCGATACCAATGATATACTCTAGATAATTCACATGTACATCACTGGTAATTGATATATTTATAGGTTATAAATACATTTCATATTTCATTTTGAAATATCCCCTATTTTTGCGAGCAGTATATATTAATGCACAATGCCTAACAATTATTAAATATTAAATAACTGAAAATGACATTTTCATTAAAATCGTCAACTTTTAACTTAAATCATGTAGATCCATCAGCAGTCCTAACTCATTACAGTTGCAAACAAGCGCCCTCTACTGGTGATTCTGTGTTCAAAGAGGGATGACATGATATACAGGTAACAAACAATGGTTTTCTAACACTTGTGCTATGAACCTTTTGACATGTGTGCATCATTTTGGCCTTTCTCTTTAAATGCTGCTTTCATCTGAAAGACAATGTTGTGTTGCGATCGCATGCAGGCCATTTTGGGATGTTTGTATATGGGGTGTAAAACTTGTCTCTGTATTGTGCTAGTTCCTCTCATCCCTTCTGAGACAAGTCTTTGTATCATGCAGTATTCTCTAAACTGGAGTTTTTGCCTTTAATCTAATACCACAGAAAAAACAGACGATGAAAAAGCTTGTAAACCCTCGAGTCTTCTTGTCATCTAAGCTATAAAAATACACACATTTGTTTGTGTACGTTTTCCATCTTTATTTTACACAGTGAAACATTCATTCATATACTTTACTGAAGAAGGTATGCAACTTTTGGCGTTGGTGCACAGTAGCCCTGTGTTATATAAAATAAATTATAATTCTTGCAATAACAAGATTCCTGCCCTTATCTCCCAACTATTGATATTCATATTTCTTCCACATATCAGGAGGAAGATTTGGGCAGTTTAGCAGGGCACATGGTTATCACCTTGTGAGGAATTTATTTAAGCTGCACTGAATAACTCCTCTCTAGAGAGCCTACACCACTCATATTTTGGTAAGTTGCTGTTCCAATATTTAGGCCAAACGTTGCTAATGTAATTTTGAGCTTACACTGAACTATTACCCAGTCTTACTACTCAATACCTTATATACATTCACCAGCCACTGTATTAGGTACTCCTTGCTAGTCCTGACTTGGACCCCATTGGACTTCGGAAACTTCGTTCTTTGTGGCACAGATTCAACAAGGTGCTGGAAACAAAGTTCATGTCCATATGGACAAAACTTCCGAGATTGTGTGTCATGTTTACATCATAGAATCATGCAATTGTTGCATATTTGTCAGTGCATATCCATAATGCAAGTTATCTGTTCCACTACATTTCTATTGGATTGAGATCTGGTGACAGTGGAGGACAATTGCAATGCAGTGAATTTAGTGTCATGTTCAGTGTCAAGAAATCAGCTTGAGATGATTTGAGCTTTGTTACACGACATGTAGATAATGACACACAGTGGGCCAGTGTTGTGTCAGCAACAATATTCAGATAGGCAGTGGTGTTTTAACACTGCTCAGTTGGTATTAGCGTGTGCCAAGGAACTATCTGCCAAACTGTTACATCATCACCACCACCACCAGCCTCCATAAACTCTAGAACGTTCTTCCCTATCTGCAGCAGTAAGTCATCCACAAACATTAACACTGATTTATGACACTCATGATGGAAGATTTAAAGATCCACCTTAGGTAAAATATGCTTACCAAAAGAAATATTGTACTTTAAGCATGACTGTATCCAGCTATGAGGTTATCTTCAGGCCATATTTTAGAGCTAAAAATAAAAATTGAATACAACCAGACAAAAAGGTCAACAGTGGAATCTCTTCTCCAAGATGATTGCATTCTTAATTCAATTTAGAATTACAGTGTATGTAAGAGTTGTAAGAGATGGAGCAAGCACAGCTCCTTGCATCATCAGTACCTCCACTGACAGCAGGATTCTTTGCGCATTCAAATTAGCACTGCAGCAAATGTCTTGTGTGAGAAATTATGGGCCGCATAATATTCAATAAGGCATAGCAAAGATTGTTAGGTCATTATTTGTGGAAACATTCAAAATATTAACCTGGTACAGCATCTGTTGATGTCCCTTGCGTCATTATTAGAGTTGACCGGATGTCATATACAATGGTTCCCCAGATCAATGGGGAAATGGTCCAGGTAGAGAGAGGTGTATCACCTGTGTTTGGATGGTAGACAACTGAACTGTGAGAGCAGCTCGTGCTTGCCAGTGAATCAAACAATCCTCTTTACTGGTGGTCTGTCTGGGCAATCCAGAACCTGTTCACTGTGCATGCTCTCACAGAAGCACTGCTAACAGCTAGTTCAACATAAGCGATCCCGCATCAAGAGGTACGCTACTCAAAAGTAGCCTCTAACAGCCTTTATATAGACGGTATGGGAAGTACTTTTACACCCTCTTATGGCAAGACCAAGTGTCTAGTCAGACCACACCTGTAATAATTTACATTAACATTTGCATTTTGGGACTTCGAAACAATCCGGTTCAGATGGTGTATCTTACAATTATAAATAGCAAACAATTGTATGTCTTTAGGCAGCACAGATATGTACTAGCTCTGCATTTACTGAATCAATTCATTTATATCTGTGATAAACGCTAAGTAATGTAAGGAATTAAAAAAAATTATAGTTAAGACATACAAATAAAAAACAGATATTAGGAAAGTTCTGAAATTTGAAAATGGGTAGAACTATAAAGAGCACACAGCATCTCTTATTCTCTGGGCTCAGAGGCATCTAAAATGGACCATAACATAGTGGAAATGTGAATTGTGGTCAGACAAATCAGTATTTAATATTTTTTTTTATGGAAAAGCAAAAAGGTCCAAAAGCAAGGGTCTTACATGGTATGGGGTTGGGCCTATGCCCTTGACACAGGCAATTTTGAGTTCTGTGGTGGAAGCATTAATGCAGAAAAAGTACACTGAGAATTTAGAGCAACATTAATTCCTTCAAGATGACATCTTTTGTAGGGACGTCCATGCATTTATTAACAAAACAATGCAAAGCAAGTCAAATCAAAGAAAAATACTGAAACTGACATATGGAAAACCCAGTCTTTCTTTGAGGAGGATTATTTTTAAAAAAAAGTATAATTAAAAAGAAATAAATAATAAATAATTGGAGATTCTCTGCAAACCTTTGCTTATCAACGCCTTTTGTTTTTTTTAACCTCATTACTAGCCATGAATTTCCCCATGTTCCCCTTTTTTTGGAACGTGTTATGGGCCAGAAATGTATGAATGGATGTTTATTAGCAAATAACATTAGGTTGATAAGACAAAAACAATACATATCCTGGGCTCATACTGTCTTGCAATGACATAAATCAAAGTACATCTACTGTGTTTTTTATATTAGCATTTTCCAGTCTGTTTCAATTTTTTTTGGTTTGGGCCTGAAGTTATAGCCCATTATTTAGGGTATACAAACAAGGAAAATCTGTGCAAAAAATCTAAATAAAAGAATGATGGGGCAAACAATGTTCGAGCAATGAATGCTAAATCTGTGAAATAATGCCTACACGTCACTTCATTTGCATTGATTGAGCATAGTGCTTGAACAAAAGTTGTGCTTCTTGTAACCTTCTCCACTCCATCTCATCTATTTAGAACTATTAAGAATTTTTCACATACTACATTTACAAATATTCTATATGGATGGATAAGTTCCTTCTAACTTAGCATTGTTTGTGTGTTCAGTTTGATGTTGGGTTGTAAGAATGCCCATAAGTCCCATTGACCTTTCTCAGTCAGATGATGGTTTTCACACATGCATGTCATGGACAGCTCTGTTCTATGGTTCTGTAAGATGAAGCAGCATTATCCACAAACCAAGAACTATCATGTAATTAAATTTGTGATTAAGTTAATTAATTTTATGAATCATCTGATTCAGGTACAGAGAATCAAGGTCCTGTCCAGCACCCATACCACACAGGGTGAGAACACAGGGTGCAGGTATTAGCATGCCCTGTACAGAATGCCATTTACAGAACCCATAGAGGTCGCTATTGCCGTAGCACCTGGATGATACATTGCCTTGCTGAAAGGCACTGCCAGGTCTGGAACTGGGTCACTGTGGTTGAGGTCTAAGGTCCTAGACCTCTGCACGCCTGATTGCTACACCTCCACAGTTACGTTTTAACATTTGTGTAAAGCTGGATTTTGTGAGCCTGGATGTATGGCTAAAGGACATTTCTCATGTCCTTAAGCTAAACACATTTAACTATTTCCCATAGGGCTGATGTGGTATGAACAATGTGTAATCCTTCTCAGTTCCTTAAAGGCATGCTATATTTCCTGAATAATGAGCCATGGTACGACAATAGCCCTTGTTCTGCATGTATATGAATTTATGTGAAATGATTAACCTGTTTCAGAATAAGCAAATATAATTTACTTCTGTGAAGTATACCTCTAAACACATCTGCATAAACTAGTTAAGCTAGTCAACTAGTCTGAAAATCTGAGATTTTCTCTCACATTTCAACTACATTCACGTGCCCCAGCCTGAGTGAGAATGTGTGCTCTTGCGCAGGTATAACAAATTAAAGTGATTGACAGGATATTAATCCAAACCAAAAAGAATTTAAAAAATAATAAACTACACTGAGCATTTTTGGGAAACTTAAAAAAACTTCAGGTCAAAAATTCAATAACATCACAAGCTTTTTTGAAATATTGTGAAATCATGCTGGGATAAAATGAATATTTAGATTTTGCACAAACCTGCGGAAACAATGTCAGCTTAAGCACACTGTCTTTACTGCAAAACAGGGCAAACCAATACTAATATATCCTAAAAATATATATTTTTTCAATGTTTATAATATTACAATATTTACTATTGCTTTAAGCAAAATTGAAGTGGTTTCAGACTTTTGACACTGTATGTGCATATGAATAGTTAGTTTGGGTCCACAGATATGCCTACATTAATAATGTTTATTGCAAACAAAGCAACGGGAAAGGAAATAAAGCTAAATAAGCTAAAGAAAGAAATACAAAGACTACTACTAAGTCATGGAGGGACAGCTCTGAAAACCTTCGAGAACAACGATTTTAAGAAGACATTTAAAACAGCATCACCTAGTTGAATATGTGGAATTTGACAAATCTAACAAAAGCATAGAGGTTAAAGCTAAAGGTAGCGAGAATGCAGAGTCAGGTACAAGCGAGGAGTCGCTGCTGTCTTTCTATAGCAATGATGAAGTTTCCAATGCAATGAAAGTTGAACAAAACTGTTTATCCTTGCTGTCATTTGTAGCTCTCAGAAAAAAAAAATCAAATCATCCAAATGTTAAAAAAATCAGAAACCGGGATCAATTTCCACCCTATTATTAACATTGTATTTAGAAACAACAGTTATTAGTAAAAGCCAGTTATTCTGGACAAACTATATCTAATATAGAACCTAATTAATTTGTCAAACTGAGTAGTATGTAATATAAAAAAGACCATTGATAAACAAGAAAAACACAGAATAGAAAACAGAACAATAATTTAAATGGAAATTAATGTAGTCTAAAGATCTTAATAGTAGCACTATAGTTGATAAACATTCATATTAATTTATTTGATCACAAATTTAATTCTGAAAAATACTGTAAAATAAACCACTAAACAATCCTTACTCACAATGCTTACATTTTGCATAATGTTAAACATATGTATTCACAATTTACTGTGTGCTAACATGCTTTTCATACTAAAGGCCTTACAAAATATGGCCTTTGGCCCCAAGAAAGGCTGGCCTTCCCCTCTACCTTTTGTTCAACCTCTTGTGTCTGCCCAAAGAACAAAGCTTGTATAAACACATCATGAGGCAAATGGGGTAGGTTAACAAAACACAAACACACAGCTGGCTACAATATCCCAAATATTTACTGAGCTATCATTGTTCCTCCTTACTTGGCATGCTATCAGTTACACTTTGTGCTTATTTTCATTCCAGTTGATTCACTCTTTTCTACACAGATCAGTAGGCTAACAAATAGGTATCTGTGTCAACAGTGAGAGTCCAGGCATTCTGTCACTACAGAGCAAAACTGTCAAGTTACTGAAAATAGAAAAAAAATCAGAGATGAAAATAAAACATACAATGAAAAAATTGTATATGTTTTAGCTTCTGGGCAGAGAACAAAAATGAAAATAACAAATCTAAAGCATTGATTCAAGAAAAGGAATTTACATGAGACCTATCTGAACTGAGTGCACATTATTATTTTAACTTTGTGGATATAGTTGTAGTATTGCTAACACTATGTGCTAACGCTATGTACTGGACTATGTAACGATTGTTGGGTTTTATACCTATTTACTTATTTTAACTGCTTCAGGTGTGATTCAAGATAATATAGTCACACGTAAAGAGATTTTACGCAGTTGTGTATTATGGTGAAGCCAATACACTTGTAATAGGCCTCGTGTTCTTAAGCAGCATGCAGACACATTCAAATTCATTTCAAAATAATACTGTTTGCTGGGTACAAATGAATAACAACATAATATCTGGCTATTTATGGTTCTTTACTTGGCTAATAAAATGCTGGTAAAGGAGTCTCACATTAATTATTCTATTGTACCAGTTACTGTAGCTGTGGATAATAATAGGTAAATTAGTAAAAAAAAAAAGCTAAGTGAAACCTAACTGAACTTGTATAATCAATGTTTTCATAAGTATCTATTGCTAAACTCGACTTAAGGTTCACAGTAAGCTAAATATGTCATGACATGCTGTTTAAAAAGATATTTAGGAAAATTAGATGTGCGAAAGATGTGCGAAAATGATATTGACCTACGTGATATTCTCCAGTTTGGATGATAGATAATAGACAAACAGTGCATATTCTCATACACAGCAGTCAGTGTATAGTATAAACAGTCTAGGCCATTTCTGTGTCCAGTAGCTACAACAGAGCACTCATTCTGTATGATCACTTGCTTATTCAGCCAGTAGCATTTTAACAGCACACTGATACCTGATAATAACAGTCTGTGCATTGGAATGACTTCCTGTTGCAGTTCGAGTAAGGTCATACAATTTAATCAGGAATAATGTTTATGCTTGTATTTTTAAAGGGATAGTTTAAAAATGTATAAGGTATCACATATATATATTTGCGGTTCCTCACATGCACACAAGCTGTTTGATAAAATAGTGGCTTCTGCCAGTGCTTTATACAGTCTGCCCTGCTCATTCTCTACTCACAGTGCCCTTAGTGTCAGCCTTAGTTCTGCCTATGCTATGTGTGTTATATATCACATTTGTTATATAGCTGTTTATAGGCATTTCATTACTAAGCCTACAATCTAACTGGCTATTCTCACGGCTGTGGTGTGGCTGATTGTTTAACCTGACAGTCAAATGGTGGCTTATTGTGAAAGTAGGCCACTTTTGGCCACATGAGTAAAAATATTACCAGACTCTGTATCTATACTTAAAAGTCTTTAAATTAATTTATTTGAAGAATTCAAATTTTCATTTTTGTTCATCATTCATTGTTATTGAGCTGATTGCTTAGAATTACTGTGAATATTGTGTAAAGCCATCTATATTTGTCATTTAGCAGGGGCATTTTCGGTTTTAGAAATTTTTTATACTCAGATAAAAGATTCAATTAATTCACTTAAGCATAAATGTACATACAGATTGAAACACTGCACAAAACAAATTAATTTACCTTAGGTTGTAATAAAGACCATTTGTATCTGTAGATTTAATTATTAGCAATTACTACTATTTTACTCTATCTGTATATGCAAGTGTTAAAATAATGGTGCATTTGTACAGTTTAAATATGGCACACATTCATTAATATAACCATAATCTGGCTGCTGTTTTAGATGAAGAATAAATGAAGAAATTTTAAATGTTGCACAGTTTCTAGTCTAGATGGAGTAGGGCTTACCTTTCTGACTGTGGCCATCTGGGGGACAATTGCTGGGATCTGGCGATCCTACACTCCCCCTCACCCGTCGTAAGGATGACTAACTGGACTTAAACAAGCAGTACCCTTTACAAACGCACCTTATATCTTCTGCAGGGACAGGATGGGAGGAGAAAATGAGTAAGAAAGTAGGGGGTGCAGGCTGAATAGAGATGGGAAGCATACATATGTCATCTTTTTGTGTTGTTCAGCCTAAATTCTTAGACTTTTTTACTTTTTTATTGAACGTTACTTTATACTTACAGTTCTGCTGTATTGAAATCGTTGAAAGCACTAAAAAAAACAAAACAAAA
>JAUZST010009033.1:0-13215 GCA_034779995.1 Parotocinclus haroldoi
TTTGAATTCCAGGTTGTGAGGTAACAAAATGTGAAAAATGTAAAGGGGGGTGAATACTTTCGCAAGGCACTGTATATGTGCAAAATGTCTGTAAAAGTAATTATATATGTACAGCACAAAGAAAAGATTATTGGGAAAAACTGCACAGTTTAAAGGTTCTAGTACCCTTTTAGCCCACCTCCAGTCTGGATACAAGATAAGATATGGTCCTGAAGATATGGTACACTTTGGGCAAAAAGCCTGTCTGATGATAAACAGCCAGGTCAGTGAAGGGTTGCAATTCCTGAGAAAAGCTTGCTTTATCCTGGTGAAAAATGGCAGTTGGAAACCCAGCGATGCACGGCAACATGTGTCACGCCACAGAGTTACACTCACCATGAGGTCTCCATACTGAAAAACGACTGCTGTCATGCCAATTAGAACCCAGATTTATTGCTAAAGCTGATGGTTGCTGGCTGTAAATTATAGGACACACAATGGGGGAAGTGACAAGAAATTTCCTTTTGTTAAGCACTAGGAAATGTTCCGTGCAGAGACAGGGGTTTGTATTAAAGCTGCCCGTGTCTGGATGGTGGACAACGAAACAATGGGAGCTACTTGTGTTTGTCGACGGATGAAACAATGCTCTTTACAGTTGGTCTGTCTTTGCTCTCCAGTAGAGCCATGTCTTACATTTACACTACCCTAAAGTAGCCTCTGAGAGCCTTATTATAGGACAGTGAGGGAAGCAATTGTATGTGATCCAGTGTCTAATCATTTACACATCAGCCTGAGACATAACTGCATGCAGAGTTTTTCAGAAATCTAACATTTTTGATCTTTATTTTTATCTATTTATTATTGTAAATGAGTATATAAACAATCTGAAAAAAACACCTGTAACTTAATGTAATGTAACTGTACATCACTAATATAATGTAACTCACCTGTCTGCTGTCAATCTTAAGAGGTGGAGGAGGTGGGGGTCGAGCAGAGTCACGATACAACATCCTTAGTCTCTCACACTGAGCCTCAACCATGTCCAGTCGCTGACCTGCATTCACATAAACTACTAAAATACCAAGACAGCCAGTATCAAATCAAATATTTATCAAATCTTTCAAAAAATAATATCACTTTAATTAAACCTATAAAAGGATTTCCATGTCCTGACTTGCCTTTAAAAGTCCATTCAGACTTTTGAACAAGTGTGACTATAACAAATAAATTCACACGGTCCAGCATGCCCAAACTTGATTGGATTTCCCTAGCTTTGGGTAAATCACTTCCCTGATAGTCACTGGTGATGCATCAATACAGAATATACATACATCAACAGCAGAAGAAGATTCCAATCATTATTTAAGTAGGAAAAGGGACAGCTGATAGGCCTCACTATCATGTTTCAATTGAAACATGTCTTTCTGAACAAATAATGACATAGTCAATTGGATGCCATAATCTGGAGTGAGGGTGCATTGATATGTTTTGAACTTAGTTGAACCAAATTGTGCTCCAAACACTTAGCAGTAGTAGTTAGCAGTAGTATGCCATTGGAGTTTTTAACCAGCTATCTCCCCAGCATACCTCTCCAGTGAGGATTGCGTCTCCTACACTGACCGAAACCTAAATGACCTTCAGTTTTTGGCACAATAATGCTCACCAGCAGGGATGTCTCTGTCACATTACACCAATTTCTTTTCCTCCACGGTTGCCAGACTTGCATGTTCAGTTTTACTGCAATACAACATTTCTATCTGGGTGCTTTTGTCAACGAGGATATATTTTAGTGGATAATAAATCATTTTCTTATTATTCAGTAATTAATTAATTTGCTTAACCACTTAATTGTTTCTGATCAGCTTAGATTAGATTCATACTTTTTGTTCAACTCAAATACTATAATTAATTCAATTTGCATTCTCCATTAAAATATGTTTGTGACAGTTTGGAAAGCGTCAGGTTTTTTATGAATATCTGTTTTCTAATTAAATCAACTGTGAAATTGATCACTCAGAAGAAAAGCCAATAAAAAAATAATTTGATATACATGTTAAGCATAATGAATATAATATAGTGCATCGCGTCAGAAAGAAGTGAATAACTACACTTACCAGGGCTACACTCCAGTGCAACCAAATTGAGAACTTCTACAGCAGCAGGACACTGCTGGATAAACTCCTCACAAAATGAACTGTCCTCCAGTAGCTGAGCCATTACCAGACATGCCCTGTGATGGAAGAGGGACAAACAGACATGCAGTGTGCTTTAAGTTTAATGTTAGAACATATTCTGTAAAGATGAGGTAGGACTTGGTATTATCTTGCTGAGTCTTTTAGTGTTGTTGTTTCTGATTGTCTTGTTAGTTTCACTATTTACCATTGTTTTCTCTGATGTAGTTTCTGTCTACCTTAAGGTGTGATTTGTGGGCAGGGCTTAGCATTGTATTTTGAAGGTTTGTGTGAATCTATAAGTCCACTGTCTATTTTTCTTCTGTGAGTTTTAAAAGTAGTTTTTGCTACTGTGTGTCTGCTGCCCACCTCTGTTATGATCTCCACAAACCAACTACCTTCCTTCCAGAGGCCGTCCCGCCAGTAAACCTTTCAACCCTTCCCTGCTGTCTCGGTCTCAAATCAGCAGTGGTGGGTGGGTTATGGAACAGCTGATTTAATCACAGTCTTAGCTTCCCACTAGTCCCTGGGCTTCCCTGGGGGATATTTCCCAGAACTCATCCACACTGGCTGATCTATCCTCTGCCTATGCTTATGCAGGTTTGTTGTTGTCAAATAAATGGTGCTTCACACCTCTCTCCTTGGCACATTTAAACATATCGTCATTTGAATTCCATGCAGTTTCCTCTCCATTTAATCATCTCATTGTTGGAAGAACTGGACATGCTTCTAAGCGTTCTGCCCACTGACAGCACCTCTCTAGGTGACTACTTCAACCTCTCTAAAGATAAGCTCTTCTGGTGTTCTCTCTCTTCAGGATTCCTTTCTGTCAGTCAATGAATCTTCTCCAACTCACAAGGGAGGGACATCCTAGACCTTGTCTTAACACAACCTTCTCCAGCCTCCATGCTCTTGGTTACACCACTTCACACCTTTGACCATCACTTGGTAACCTTTACTATTCCCCTCATTATCCAACCTGACACAACCCTTTTTTCTCCTTCTCCAACCCGATAAAATCTTTACTCAGTTCTTCTTTCCTCTGATCTCGACCTCTCCTGTGACCTCCTGTCTAGATTTTCATCAGACATTCCTTCTGACTCAGTTCTACAAGAAGCTGAACAAATCTACCAGGGATTCTCAAAAGCTCCACAACATCTTTTCCTCACTTCTCAACCCTCCAAGCTCTTCTACCTCCATCCACCCTGACTGCTGAAGACTTCTTCTATGACAACAGAACTGCTGGCACATGTCAGAGCTTTGGTGCTACTTCATGTAAGCCTCACCCTTTACATCATTCTGCTACCTCATTAATGCATTTCTACTCTTCCAACAGAAAAAAATCCTACACTGGATCTGCTCCCTTCCACTGTGTTTCGGCCAATTTCACCTGCCCTCCTACCATTCATCATCTCCATCATCAACAACTCGCTATCATCTGGTCATGTGCCCTCAGCATTAAAAACTGCAAGGATTACACCTTTACTGAAGAAATCCACTATGGATCCTTCACATGTCAAAAGTTACAGACCAGTGTCACTTCTTTCTTTCTTATCTAAAGCCCTAGAACGCATCGTTTATAACCAACGATCTCTCTATCTGTCCCAGAACAACCTTCAAGATCCGAATCGGTCAGGTTTCAAAGCTGCACACTCTACAGAGACGACCCTCTTGGCTGTCACGGACTGCAGAAACTACACGCGGCTAAATCTGCCAAACTGTCATCTGTTCTCATTTTACTACACCATTCGGCAGCTTTTAACACCGTCAACCATGAGACTCTTCTCTCCATCCTCTTGAGTCTTGGAATCCAAAGAACAGTTTGGCGGTGGTGCGCTTCCTACCTAGCTGACAGGTCATATCAGGTATCATGGAGAAGATACATCTCCTTATCCTGCAAACTGAAAACTGGTGTCCCAAAAAGTTCAGTGCTTGGCCCTCTCTTGTTCTCCCTCTATACTCACTCTCTTGGTGAGGTTTATCCTTACACGGCTTTTTATATCACTGCTATGCTGATACCATCCAACTAATTTTCTCAATGTTCGAAAAGTTGAGTCTCTAGTTATTTATTCCACACTTACCTCAACTAGCCCCCACCCTTTTCTTTCTCTCTACCTCTCTCTTAAAAAACAACTTTGTTTGCAATTACAGATGTCAGATGTTTCCTGTAGTTCACATTGCACACTGATTTTGGCCCACTCCTCCATACAAATCTTCTCCAGATCTTTCAGGTTACAGGGCTATTGCTGGGCAACATTGAGTTTCAGATCCCTCTTACTTCACCCTTGAACTGCTTCTTATGGAGCCACTACTTACTTGCCCTGGCTGTGTGTTTTTGGGTCACTGTCATGTTGGAAGACCCAGTCATGGCCCATCTTCAATGCTCTTACTGAGGGAAGGAGGTTGTTGGCCAAATCTCACAATACACAACCCCATCCATCCTCCCATCAATACGGTGGGTCGTCCTGTCTCCTTTGCAGTGTTGGCTTTTGAGACATTCTAATTCTAATCTTAAAGATGTCTAATGGAGTTAAAACCAGTTATTTTTTGCCACCCAGCAAACTTCCATTAAAGGTTGTAAATAATAATTGATGTTTTTTGGAAAGGCAGGGCAAAATCTATTTTGAACAACCTGTACAAAATAACTGTACTGCCACTTACTAATCACTAATTAGAAGAGGTGTCCATAAACCTTTGGGAATTGAAGTGTATTTACAAAATATATTACAAATAATAAGCTCACTAAACTGTCTGTAATATCAAACCTTTAGCAATTTATTAATGTAAATAGTAGACTGTAATGGAATGTGTGAAGCATTCTTAATTAAACTGGTGGAGCGGTGCAGATGTTCCTCCAGTACTATAATATTTATTAAATAAGGCATACGTTTTATAAAGCTCTGTTGTAGTTATTATATCAGTATTGTATCAGCAAAAGAAAAAAAATAAGATGTACACCTTTAGAAAGCCATGTGGCACTAAGAGAAAATATACATACATGTTTACATACAGTTTTGCTTTCTGACCTAGTTCTTATTTCAGCCAGCAGGCGTACAGCGGCCAAAACTGGGCTGTCACCATCTCCAGTGGCTGGCAGCGAGGTATGGATGGAAAGACTGCCCTCCTGTGGAAGCAACATGGACTGGACTGCCTGCACAACCATCTTAGTGATGGAAAGCTTGCAGAGTGGCAATGCCTGCAACAGAAAGAAATAGGAGCATGTGAATGCAATATTCAAGTTTCCACCATGGAGGTGCAATTAAAATATCTGACTGCTTTCCAAATCAGTTTTCAAATAATAAATAAACTGCATATTTAAACCTGTCTAGCTTAATTATGTGAAAGAGGAAAAATGAATAAAATTATAGAATCCAGTTGTATAGGGTCCAGGGTCTTTACCCCCTGGTAAAATAAAAGCGACATAAAATGCAAAATGTATACTTTGATTTTATGATGACCATTTGTATGAAGTAGATAGTAAGCAAGAGAACAGCATGTCCAGAGTCAGGCAGCTGTGCCTGTATAATAAGATCTGGAGAGTCCAGGACAGAACAATATTTAGGTCTGATATGATTAGCAGATGCATTGAAATATTTTAACAACAATGACACATTTTTCTTCCAGGATTCACTCTGTGGCCACCTTATGGATCAAGGAGGGATGGATCAACGCCCCTCTCAGCCACTTTGAATACGAGGTTATGACCTTCAGCTTCACTGATGTCCCAGTTGTCTTCCAGGCCCTGGCCAACGATGTCTCAAGGAACTTCCTGAATCGCTTTGTGTTCATCTACCTAGATGATACACACTCTACTATCTATTCCAAAACCAGAGAAGAACACATAAGCCATGTTCATCAGGTCCTGGTCCGGCTCCTTGAGTTCCATGTGGAACTGTTCCCTTCTTGGGATTTGTCATTTGTAGAGAGCGCATCCACGCGGACCCCGCTAAGTTAAAGGCAGTGTCAGAGTGGGTCACACCACAGTGTCCCATTCCTCACAAGGTGCTACAGTGTTTTTGTCACTTTTTTTGTATTACAGCAAGATTGCAGCACCCTTGATCCAGCTCACCTTGACTAAGAGCAGCTTGTCAGTCCACTGCAAAGGCAAGACTGAATCACTCACCACGTTTCCTTCTGCTAAGTGTCTGAAAATTCTCTTTCTTTCTTTCTTTCTTTCTTTCTTTCTTTCTTTCTTTCTTTCTTTCTTTCTTTCTTTCTTTCTTTCTTTCTTTGTGCTTCTATCAATTATATGCCCCTTCTCAAAGTTTGTCAAGTAATAATAATAATAATAATAGTAATAAGTGCATCATAGGGCCTATCAGTCTTGCAGTCAACAGTCTCTCACCAAGAAGTACAAGCCCAAAGGTAGCCTCTGACAGCCTCTTGACAGACAGCAGTGAAAGCACTTCTGTGCCCTCTTGAGTGAAGGTACAGAGTCTAATCAGACCACACCTGTAAACATTTACATACCTGAGTTTTGGAGAAAATATGACAATTCTATCTGGGTGCTATTTTTATAGCAGTAAATAGTGGCGTTCTGATTGATAGGCGCCGATCATTATTGGCCGACATGTGATGTGATGACCTGTATTTTGCAGCCCGCAGAGGCACTTGTGTGCAGTGTTGTGACCCCTTCTTTTTACAATGTGTAAACAAAGATGTCTGCCATGTGGAACGTTTACATGGTCTGTGAGAGTGATATGAAGTTTGCATCCTTCAACACATGCAACGAAAAAATACCTCGTAGGGGAACCACATTAAAATGCTTCAACACATCCAATTTACCAATACGGCATTCAAAGAACAAACACTTGGCGGAGTATGGTGAGTTTGAGGCTCACTGAAGAAAATAAAAAAGTCAGTCAGAAGGCTAAGCAAATAACCAGAAAATCATTGAATTTGTCAGGTTAAATGACCAGCCTTTTCCAGTGGTGGATGAATAATTGTGCCTGCAAGTATTTTGGGTTTTTTTTCCTCAGTCAGTAAAACATGTTGATGTTTTATTGTTTACCTTTATTCCTATTGTTCCTAAATCGAAAATTTTACAGTCAATGTGATCAGTATCGGTGATCGGCACTCATGGGTGATCAGTTTTGGAATCATCAATATCGGCAGCATAAATTATGATCGAAGCATCCCTGGTAGTAAGTGTATATAAACGTCACAGTAGAATCAATTATAAACTCATACCAGATGAATCTACCACATTAAGAACTTAAAACCAATATACATAAAAAATAAAGGTATAATTTTGGATTATCCTTCCATTTACAATGTACTAGTATAAAGCTATGGCATTCACTTGATATTAAAATGTTTTACCAAGATCATACTTGTAACTCAGCCAGAGTGACACATCTGCACAAGCTGTAACGTAAACACATTTTTGGTGAATCTGAAAATAAAAATGTACAGCAGCCTTACCTCTGAGCGTGGCGTGCAGAGGCGTGAGATGGGTACAGTGAAGACATCTGAGCTTTTACATTCATGGCTATATTCACAAGTGCGGAACATGATTGTAGCAATTCTTTCCTGTTCATTAATGGACATGACCACACCAACATTTCTCTGCAACCCCTTACCTATCACCTACAAATGTAACACAAAAGTAAAGTCTAGAATGAGATAATTACTACAAAAACACGTGAGAAGGTCAGACTTGAAAAAAAATATGGTCATGGCTCAAGAAAATGTGTGTCAGCTTTAGTTATTTCAAATGCATTACCTGGACCTCTGATCCAATTTTTATGGTCTCCTTGAAGCCACCTAGAGCACACAGGGCTGCCACAGCCTGTCGACTAACTACTTGAAGATTGGACAGTTTCTTGCCACTGCTACTACCACCCTCCAAAATGCTCTCTGCATATTTACCCAGCAGAGGTATATACATCAGAGCCCTAGATAACACCTGTGTTAGGACAGCAAGGTAGAGAAAAAGGTTTTTAAAAATCTTCTGTACAAAAGGTAAAAGATCAAATAAACAGTATATAGAGTATAATAACCAGTAACGCTTACATTCTCAACTGCAGTGGTCCAGATTTGAGCAGTGTTTGACTCTGGTGCTGTTAGAAGACTATGTAGTAGAGCAATTACTTCTGCAGCCATGCTGTTAGCTACATGACCACTGATAAATGGACGAACTGGATCAGACCTAAAAGGGATGAAGGAAAAGAGGGAACAGCATGATTTACTTTTACCATGGTTATAATATTTTCATAAGTATTTATGGTCTTGCTTTTCTTAATGTGTGTAGTATAATGTATAAAAAAAAATTGGACCACAGCCAAAACTGAAAAATATTAAGCATATAACTGGCTTAATATCAAATAATTGAAACAATTAACAAGAATTAAACAGATGAAGTAGCTTTGTATGGGACAGCTTTTCCTTTCATTATCTGTTTAAGTGTTTTTTAGAGAACAAAGACTCAATGTTGCTACTCTCAACTGCTTCAAGTATTTGAAAAAAATGTTTTCCAGATCACAAATACTATCTATATGGTTAAAATCTAAACTGTGTCCAGGCCAAAATATGAGCCTGATGCACCTGTTCTCAACCCACTTCTTTGCTGGTCCTCACAGCAGCGTTTCTTGTATCTTGTATCTCAAGAGCACTAGAGACACCTCTCTGGACCATCACCATGCAAACTCAAATTGTGAAATTTTCTTACTTCACACAACTCTGCAGAACCACCTGAATCAAACCTTACTTTAATGACATCCTGCATTGAACAGCCTTCTTCTTATTGCTCTTCTCAAATAGTCGTTTTTTCAGAGGCCCTGAATTCTGCTTACCGTTTTTTGGTATTATCATTTCCCTATTTTTAAGAACTATGAATTTCAGCAGATCATAACTTCTTACAGGCACTGTATCAGTCACTCCAGGTCCTATGGTTTCTATACTTATGATCATTCATATACATTTACAGCATTAAGCATACGTTCTTACCAAGAATGCCTTACAACTGATACAGTCCAACCAACCGCGAGTTAAGCGTTTTCCTCAGTTTGGCACAGATGCAGAGACAGGATTGTGTGACCCATAGCATAGGAGACATTTGGACTTGTTGCTATTTTTGGTTGTAATTACTAGATCTGCATTTGTAAGTGGCAATGTGGGTTTGTGTACCAGTCATCCTGTATTAATCCCAAAAGTGAATTACCTAAAGGAGCTACAGCAGTAGCTTGAGATGTGTCAAATAGAAAGGATGTGTGTTTGTGACCCAGTAGTTTTGGCCTCATGTGCCTTTGTGTCCCAGTAAATTTTGGCCACGTGTGGGTCGGTATCTCAATACTTCTGGCCTGGTGAGGGTTTGCATCCAAATACTTCCTTAAGGCCATGAGACTGAAGTAGTTAAATTTGAATGGCCATACCCGTCTAAGGGTCTACAAACAGTGGCAAAAACCACAGGCTACAGAAATTCTCATCAAAATCAAATGGACAAAACCGATGGACAGTGACCCCTGGTGGGTTTCACAGCTTGTGAATAAAAAGAGGATTTAGATTTCAGTTGAGCTCCACTGTTATTTCTCTTCCTATACAGTGCAGTAGTAGTAAGAGTGCAGTGATGTGATGTTATGTGGATCACAGTCATGTCTTCAGTGTTTTAGTTTCACATTGAGTGCTGTTTGTAGTATGCATGATGAAAGGAAGCAGCGGAGGAAGATTTCCAAAAGACATTAAAAATAAGATATTTCAAACAGCATAATCTTACTGAATATGAGGAATTTGACATAGCTAAAGTATGAACTATGCTGAGAATGCACAGCCAAGCAGCAGCTGCTATCTTCATTTGTAAGTTTTAATTAAAAGTTGAACAAAATTCTCTGTCTGCTGTCATTTAAAATTCTTGAATAGAAACAAATCAAAATCAGAATTGGCTGGTCACATGTTAAAAAATCGAAATAGGCCAAGAAAATTGCAATTTGTGCATCTGTAGCATACATCATGCCATGTGCCTCATCATTATCATCATCATCATCATCATCATCCTCATCATCATCACCATCATCCTCATCATCCTCATCATCCTCATCATCATCATCCTCATCATCATCCTCATCATCATCATCATCCTCATCATCACCATCATCATCATCCTCATCATCATCATCATCATCATCCTCATCATCACCATCATCATCATCCTCCTCATAATCCTCCTCATGCACAGCTGCATTCCAAATCTGGCACAGTAGAGTATTGTAGTGGAGAGTAGTGTGGAGCAGTACAGTTTAAAAACATGAAGCTTATTATATATTAGAACACAGGAAGTGCAGCCTGAACCTTTGAAGCTTGTAATGATTTTCTCTTACCTGGAAAGCTCAGCATTTCTCTCTCTGCACACTGTAGCCTGAGCACATTTCTTCTTGTCTCCAGTGCCGCTTCCACTTAAAGTCTCTTGAATGACAGTCTCCACTGGAGGCTCCACACTCACAATGAGACCTGACTGAGCCCATTTGGTTGCCTTACGTAGAGCTGCTGAGGCCTCTTCTGTGACCACTTCACAGCACCCCGTCTTGTAGGGGACAAAGATTTACATGTACAGTATTTAGCAGACACCTTTATCCAGAGCGACTTACAAAAGTGCTTTAAGACATCAGTAACATAAAACATAATCCATTCCTGATCATCAGGAATTTAAAAAAGAATAGACTTATGAAACTCTTATGGTTGTGTTTACTGTTTTAAGAGAGAAAGACAGTGAATGAGGGGGATGGGATCATGTATTCCACATAAAATGTAACTTTATATATATATATATATATATATATATATATATATAGTCATAATGCAATTTCTTCACGATTATTGGTTTTACATTTGACAGAAGATACACCTTTTTTATTTCTGTAGTGTGAGTAATGAAAACAATAAAACTTTGGTGCTTTTTTGCAATTAAAATAAATTACTAGAAATAATAGGTTTAAAACTGTAAACAAAATTCCGTAAGCGCAATACCTCAGTACAATATTTTGTATATTTAAAATGTATTTTTAATTTATCTTAGCAATATCTTAGTTTTCCTTTTCCTTCCACTCCCTGCCTTGTCTCTTCCTGTTGTTTACTGTGTCCTCCCTGTTCCCCACTGCCATGTACTATTTGTTTATGTTTTCATTGTCCCGTGTTTCGTTACTTTGGTTGTGTTTAGTACATTACGCTGGTCCTTGTTGTTTTTGTCTGTCTGTGTTTGAGCACTGTTTGTTAGTGTTTCCTGTTTAGCCTCATTACATTTTCACCTTGTGTTCATCTAGCGTTAATGTTACCCTAAAGTCCCAATGCACTTTTCTGCATTAATGTTGCCATCACAGAACTGAAAATGAGTGCTAAGGGCACTAATCCAAACCCAAGAAAATAGTTTAGATGGTCCATGTCATTGGTCTGAAGCACACAGCCGACATTTTTTCCAAAAAAAACCTGGAATACTGATTCATCTGACCCCAATAAAATCCAAAATGCCTCTTAGTCCAGAGAAGTCAATGCTACTTCTGAATGTCACACATGCACACACAAACTAACACCAGCCGAGCAAGAGTTGTCTACACCTCCCTACCATCCAGGCATGTATGGTGAATCTACTTCATGAACACCAAGACCTCATCTAGGTCTTCAGCAAAATTCTGCTGGACCCTCATCCTTTGAGCCCCTGGAGTATGCCACTTTCCCCAAGGCATGCTTTTACCCTCTCTCTCCCCAGCAGAGGAGGCCACCATGGACACCTACACCTACATCTCCTCTCTCAACAGGTTTCTTCTTCGTCCCCAAGGCGGAGTTCACCCTGAGACCTTGCATCAACTACCAGGGCTCAACCAAATTTCCAGGAGGTACCTTCAGCACTGGGACAGTTAATTTCTAATTAAGATTATTTCTAACACAGGTTCAGCAGGAACTTCAGGAGGACAGTGGTTCCCCTCACAGCCCTCCCTCCAGAGTAAACCCCATTGCCTCCAGTGACCCACTAAGGCATAGACGGTCTTTAGGAACCTCAAGGTGGCTTTTGTCCAAGCACCTAGGTGAACCTTCTAAGCTCCATCCCATAGCCTACCTCTCCCACAGGCTTTCTCCAGCTGAACAAAACTATGAAGTGGGAGATAGGGAGCTCCTAGCGATTAAGCTGGCTTTAGAAGAATGGAGGCACTGGCTGGAGGGGCTCATTTGTGAATTTACATCTGCGTCATCATCTTGGAATTTAGCAGACTCCCTTATTATGGGTGATTTACAACATCTCAGCAATTACAACTATTACAATCAAAGCAGTTGTCAAGGACTCAACAGTAGAAGTTTGTGGGATTTGCACCCTGGAGTTCTGGTCCATGACCCAGTTTCTTAACTGCTAGGCCACCACAGTCTGTAACTCCAATAGTAACTCAGAATTTAGTGCTTGATAAAAATTTGGCAGTGTAATCCCTTGCCCATGTAGTTATATTAGCTATATATATATATATATATATATATATAATTTTTTATTTTATATATATAATTTTTTATTTTTTAGAAGTAGTGGCTTCCAACTTTTTAAAATTGTACTGATATGCCTGCATAGATGTAACAAAAAAATGAAAGTTCATCTGACAAACATGGAATATCCTGGGATCATATAGTCAGTAAATGTAGGAAACTCTGCATTTTTTTTTTCAAATTAGCATTTTTTTCCTACCATCGTGACTTTTTCTGATTTAGGATTGTATAATAAACGTCTATAATAAACGTCTTTTAAAAAATGCAACAAATACACCAAACCTTGGTCATGTCTCTATCCATCTTCACCACCTTCTCCATGTTTGCTCCAGTCCCAAGTCGAAAAGGCCGTCCCTCTGAGCTACTGCAAATAATAACACTCAAAATTACTCAGGAATTATGTTATAATTTAAAATAAATTGTGTTACAGCCCTTAAATGCCATTATAAAGTGCTTTAAAGTAAGCTGAACTGCTTAAAAAAAATAAAGGGAACATTTAAACAACACAACGTAACTCAGAGTAAATCAAAGTGAAATCAATCTGTCCACTTAGGAAGTATCACTGATTGACAACCAATTTCACCTGCTGTTGTGCAAATGGAACAGA
>JAUZST010009034.1:0-13215 GCA_034779995.1 Parotocinclus haroldoi
TATATATTATTAGATATCGATGTTTCCAGTGCTCTTGGCTTCACACTTTCTTGGTTTCTCTTTGCCACCATTTCCATCAGAGACATGTGAGCTGAGCTCCTCATCAGCCGGAGACTACATTTCCCAGAAGCCACTGGGGCACACGGCCGGATGACTGCCCTAAAGACGAGGAACAAACCAGCGCCGAATAAAACCAGGCGACAGCACCGACACATAACACAGGCATCCTGCTTCCAGTAAAAACAAATCTGTACTATTAGAGGGCGAGGCAGTGCTCACACACCCAAACAGAGCCGGATCTCGGCTCGTCTGATTTAATGGATAACCGAATTTGGGGCTGACCCTGTCAGGAAAGGGTCCGACAGATTTCGAGTGGGCGACTGCTCGACAATTAGTGGACCATCAAGCCTCCGAGTGGGCGGGCAGAAAGCGGAGGAAGACAGCGAGGTCGAGATGTCATGAATAACATTTAGGACGGAATTGCCTTTCAGTTTTCGAGCACCAAGCTCAAGCCGAAACGTCACGCGGCATCAGGTGGCATCAGGCCGCCATCGTGGGGTTCGTTCGGGACCTTGTTTAGGAGGGTCACGTCACGGAGCTCGACAGTGACGCGGAGTGACTCGTAAAAGCTTCCGTGAGGCAGCTTCAGACTGTGACAGCATGCCCCAAAATAATGACTACAGTCCAGCTGAGGCTCATTAGCCCATCCCGTCGTGGCCGGGCCTCTACGGGTGAGGACGTCGGTTCTCAGAAATGTTCGCCAACTACGCGAGCACGACGCACCACTTAAGGCCCGGCTTCCATCTGTAAAGTTAGCCATAACGTCATGAGAAATAAAAATATACAGTACGGTCACACGGTGGCCTAAGACTTTTGGACAATGCTGTACTTTCGCACATTTACTATTTACTGCCTTTTGAATTTCTTGCTCTCAGTCCTGTGTTCTTGTTATAAAATAAAAACGGTCCGTAATATAATCGTTGCATCGAGTTAATCTATGTTCATGGCATCATGGCAAATAATCCAGTAGCACCTCACCTCATGTGCTTCCCTTCCCTAAGGTCGTAGAGCGAGAAGAAGATGTCTGTGTCTTCTCCGATGGTGTTGTAGGTGAAGCTTTTCAGGTTGACAAACAGGTGGTGAGGGATGGGAACACGACAGACGTCGCCATGGCGCTGCCGTACTCCGTCCGCCTGCAAAAAAAAACAACAACATCCAAAAAAAAAAGCTTTGGTTTTGCACGTCAGCGGGATTTATTCGATGGTAAACAAACGTCCGGTTCTTGTAGTTAGGAAGGAATCTACAGACGCAAAGACCAGTGTTTAGGATTCTAGCCATGCCGACCCCTGCCCTCCTCCAACGGGCACAGGAGGGGCAAAATAGGACGTTCAAAACGGCACAGCTACAGGAATTCGATACGTTAAGGTTGTGTGGGATCGAAAAGACTAAATACGAATAAATAAAGGATTGATTCTTAAAAGGTGATCCCGTGTCGTTCTTTCCATACGAACGCTAGTCGAGGGTGGGAAGCACGGTCCGATATTCCTAAACCTGGCAACCCTGACCTTGAAAGGAACCCGGGGGAGGTGCAGAAACAAATCGGGCGCTAACCAGGTGTGCCAACAGGTTCGGTGTCAGGACTGAGCCTGAGGACAGGAGCGACCTACAGGGTGCTCGGCGTGAAGGAAAATCACTGTGAGAGGTGCCAGCTTACTTCAGGCAGGAGGAAGGAACAGATTTGCGTACCTGTGACGTGCTCTGCTGGACGCTGTGCCTGCTGGACAGATGCTGTTAGGGAGAAAAAAAAAGACACAAATCAGAAAATAAGACGTCCAATCTTATTTTATATCTTGAAAAAATCTGACGTGAAGTCCGTGTCTGCTCGGGTTAGAGCACAGAGACGCTTTGTCAGCAGCGCCTCAAGTGGGTTTGGGTACAGAGTCACAAGCAACAACACCCAGGCATGCTGAATACACAATAAAACGCACCGACATGTGGGCCAGACGCACAACGCAACACTTCTGAAAACCTCGCTGGGTTTCGTTAACATAAACCTCTTTTTTTATTCTATTATAAAAACCTGGAATAACCCCGGGATTAATGCGTGCAAAAAGAAAAGATAAGACTGAACATGCCTAAAGAATCACGAACTTAAGGGACTAAAGTATCGGGACGCCTGCTGTACATATTAGACCTTTTAACGACGTCTAAATCGTTCCTAATCCACAAACATTAACCCTACTGCGTTGCTCTACTCATGAAGCTTTTGACAAGACGTGGGGACTCGACCCGCTGACGCTTGGACGAGGAAGCCTGGCCTTAAAATGTGTTGAGGGCCTTGCTTTGAACGCCACAATGGCAGCCGGATGGGAGTCGGGACTTGAACGTACAGCCTTCCAGTTAGAAGTGGAAATGGCTGGCACCGTTGTGCCCTTGAACAAGGTGGCACAGGTGAACCCGCGCGACTCAGTCACTCGATCAAAAACGAGTCGAGGAATACAAGGTGAGAACCACTCAGCCCTGCCAACTCGATCCGTCCCAGTGCCAACAAGCCCTGCACGCGTGCCAGGCCCTCATGCCAAAAGCCGGGGCAGCACTGCCAACCTTGGAGACCACGGTAATAACGGCCACCCCCGACGGTGCCATTTCCTCGACGGGTATTTCGAGCAGCAGATGAATCAGTTAGTTTAAAAACGATTGCAGTGTTTTTTTTTTCTCGGGAAGAACAAAAACGCCCCCCTCCCACGAAGCCCTCCCACCCCACCCCACCCCACCCCCAGGGTATGTTCCCCTTAACACAACGGGCGTTAGGACGTTTCGGCTACTTCTCGATGCCAAGTATCTCCTGCAAGCGATGACTCACTGGGCTCATGATATATTTAGGCCCACGAGGATCGCACGGTGGAGTGCGAGAGGCAGAGTGGGCAGCGAGTGAAAGGTGACGACGCACCAACTGTGTCCCGTACTTACATCGACCAAAAGTGGCACTGCCCGGGCATATAAGCCCTCTCTTCTCACCCGTGTCGTTATTAGAGACACAGATGAGTTGTCAGGGTGGCACGCTGGCACGAGAGATCAATGTACGAGCTAGAAATCTCTCAACGGCTGCAAGCTAAAGAGGCAGCAAGGTTGGCACAGGTTTGAGTGGCACACAGCGCAGAGTGGCAGTCTTGGGGCACTGAGTGCCAATGAGTTCATCAGGTTTATTTCACCTCCTCCGTTGTGCCCTTGATATAATCTTTGCAGGGAGTCCAACAGTAGTCAAGTCAACTTTTTATTACATAGGACTGTCTCGAAGGCTAAACTGAGCAAGCCTAGGGTGGCAGCGGCAAGGAAAAAGCCCCGGGAGGACCAGAGCCTAGATTTGATAAAACTGTGAGGAATTTCTTTTAGTTGAAGACAGCGGGATTCGAGCTCACTACCTTCTGCTGTCCATCCCTGAAACCCTGATCTAACACCAACCAAGACACTGAGACATCAAGCCACTCTTATCCACCCCTTTATGTCAAAACATTAAGGACGTACCATTTTGTAGAGGTCAGAGACGCTGATCTGGTCCGCGTCCACCATCTCAAAGTCCTTCCTCGGTACGAGATCCAGCCCTAAGTGTCTGTTAAATAACCAGAAGCCAAAATGAGTAACTGGGACACTACGGCAAGAGACCGAACACACCTGTGGCATCCGCGTGGCATTCGCTTTCCAGAACCAGAACCACTCGAGCAAACAGCTGCCACGTATGGCGATGGTCAAAAGTATGTAGACACCAGAATCGGTAAGAAATAGAGGTGTTGGAGGTTAGAGGTTTCTCTTGTCGAGTTCCATTCGCTGCAGCTTTTGCTTTGCTGGCCCCGCTCCCATCTGAACCAATAACCTCTCCAAATCATTTCAACACAGGACGTTCTAAAGAGTTTAAATCCCGGCGGTGACGTGCTTGTACAAGGCTCCACAAGCTCGTGTCCCTGCAGAAACGTCGGCTCAGTAAACAGCGTGGACTGCTTTCCTGTAGCGTTCAGTTCACTCAATTAGCTGTTAGCACAGCCGGCCAGGTTCTGCCGACACGGTTCTATCGACAAGCTCGAAGGACGTACGGCGTTCATAAACAAAGACGGAGATTGTTGACCGACGGCCAACAGGCGTACCAGCTCTGGTTAACGGGGCATCGTCTCAGGCAACAGTGGCAAGGAAAATCCCTAAAGGTTATAAGGAGGAATCCTTGCTAGGACCATAACTCAAAAATCTCATCAATTAAATGGAATGATCTAACAGTAACGGTTAAAATAGAGATGGAGGAACCCAAACCATATGCTCGTCAACAATCATTAAAATGACTCCCGATTTAGTTCTGCTCATCCCTCACGTTGCTTCGCTTCCATTTCCAGTCGGTAACCTCGTCACCTTCCTCATTATCATCTTAATTATTGACCCGATCACGGAGCTCTAAAGAGACAGGGATCAGACATAACAAAGCGAGCGGCCGCTAAAGTTCACGACTCGAGAAATCAGAACGCAGAACGCTTTTTTTAAAGCTACATTTTAAAGCGACCTGGAGCGGGAGAGGTGATGTAGCTGAAACGTATTATTATTTTTTTTTATAAGAGCAAGCAAAACTGGATTAACACAATCACGTACTGAATCCGAGACAAAACAACGTTTGGTGCAAAAACCTGTCAGCAACAGCCTTCTCAACAGAGCTGGGAATTTATTGTACATGTCGTACCGTTTTTACCATTTTTTTTAGACGTACTGCATCACAGGACCACAAAAAGACGACGTGACTGTGTGAACGACCATTTCGGTTCGTCCGAGTTAATCGATGCCACACACAGTGAGACGATGACTCCAGACCAGCAAGCCCATGACATCATCTGGTCCGTGGCGTCCACGCCATTCTGTACCCCCGTTGCCCTCCCAAAAAAAGAGTCAGACGCTCATCAAGTACAGGCTTGAGTCATTTGGGGAAGCTTGGATCCCTGTGCATGCATGACTCAGCACACACAGGCCTTTCTTTTTTTTGGTGCCACCTTCGCCCTTGAGCTTCCCGTAAACCCGCTTTCACGTTTGAAAAAAGGTGCCTGGCGTAAACGAGGGGCACAGGGGCCGAAACACAGAGGATATACGAGGCAATACCTGCTGAGTTTGGAGAACTGAGGCTCCTACCCAGACAGTAAACAGCCTCCTCGTTTAGGAGCATTTATAGCGCTTTGCCATGACTAATGAACACGCTAATTAACGAGGCACCCTTCAGGAAATGTAAATCATCCTGAGCGAGAAGGACGGCTGACCACGCACACGTACGGACCTAATTAACGTCCGTTAAGGTGAGGGTTTTCTCTGTCTAAACACTTGTGCCTCTTTTCATTTCCCGTCTCTCAATGTGTCGCTGAGATTTCTGGTTCATGAAGATGCCTTTTTTACGGTCATGAACGCTCCAGAAAGTTCCTAGATAAACAGTAAAACGGTTCCATCCAGCCACTTTGAGCTTTATCATCATCACTGGCCAGCCTTCCAGCTTTTATTAAACCACACATTTTCCTATTTTGGAGGCCTATAAGCGCTGACGCTCTCGCTACCAGCACGATGAGCTGTTCTACCCGGCAACCGAGCTCCGATTGGTTCGGTCTGACTTTAACGCAGACCAACGAGATCACACAATGGACACTAGAAGTTTCTGGACTTACTCATTGCCCCAGTCCAGGCGTACGGTGACGTGGCGCTTGACCTCTCGTATCTGATCCTGGGTCAGGTGACCAGACAGCATCTGCCGCCTCAGGTCGAGCAGCTCGTTCATGACGTGACGCAGCTTGTAGAAGAGGTCCACCTTATGCTTCTGTCGGGACAGAGTGCAGAGAGTGGAGTGAGACCAACAGTAACAGAAAGCTAGTACGAGCGAACCCTCGCGACACCTGCTGCCGGTAAAGAGAACCGCAGGTTTGACGGGCAGTTTCGTTCAAACTTTGTAAAGATGGTTCGCAATATTGGAACAGCTCCCTAAACGTATCCCTATCTCAGCACATGCCAAAAAGCGGACCGCAGCGTATTGAAAACGTTCTTACGTAAACGCGATTCACATAATAGCTTGCAGTATTTTAATGAAGGAACTCATTTCAATAACCGTTTGTTTAATCGTTAAATAGCTGCTGCAAAACTGCTGCTCTGAAAGTCTGTACTCACTGATCCATCCCAAACAGGCTCCTTAATAATAATAACAACCCATTTCAGTCCGCCGTGAATTGACGCAAAGTTTCAAACCGCTGATGCATCATGCCGTATAAAGTTTTAATCAGGAGAGGACAGGTCTGAGCACAAAGCGTTTTAGTCACGCGCCGCTGAGCGTAAATTGAATTACACACGGAGCAAGGTATGCAGACGCCTGACAGAACGGAAGTCTGTAAAAACCAAACGGAGCGGCGCTTCGGCACACATTTGGTTAGCTGGAGAACCTACCAACTTACAAACCGTCCAATCAGGCGGGCCGGGGCATTCTTTGCGGGTCTGTTTCATTTCTTACCCAAAACCCTATCATTAGAATAACCCCGCCTCCCGTCTGACTAGCCCCACCCACAGCTTGAACGCTAAGAATTGAATAAGTCAACCATAACTGATTTTACTATTAAAATATATTGACGAGGACACAGAGAGAAACTGGGAGGGACGGCAGGGTGAGCGGTGGATCATTACGGTTTAAAGCAACCGTTCTAAAACGTGTAGTTTGGACAGGGTGAGACGTTAACCTGCGATGTATTAAAAAGTGACGTAATATCTCACCTCTGGCGGCCTGCTTTCACTCTAATCTCACTTCCACTGCAATAAAAGCACGTCCGTAGTGTAGACACCAACTGAAATGATCCGCGATACAAATAAGAGATGAAATGGAAAGGCGTTGTTTACAGGGGCAGCCTGGATCCTTTTAGTGTGACTTTGTGAAAACTAGAGAAGCCTGCAGCCTTTGGATTTGACAGGAATTCAAGTGGAATGGAAACAAACCCCAGGTTGGGTTTGCACCGTGAACCCAAGCTGGTGTAGTCACTGGGAAACGTAACGAACTTCTGCCCCTATAAACTGGTTCGAAACCTTATCGATGGACGCCTGCATTTCCTCTTTTCAGGACCGGCGTCCCGTCGAGGGCACGCTCATGCCTGCACGGTCTTCTCCAAGGATAGCCGGCCCCATCCAGGGATCTAACTCTCCAATAAACATACACACACACACAACTATTATTAATAATATTACAGGAATGAAAAGTGATGCAATCCAGCGTAAGGCTTTCTTTTTTTTTTTAATCTCCGGCCCGTATTTAACGACGCTGTATTTTATTAGCTCCTGTTCTTTGATTCGAAACACTCTGAGGCTTATCTCATTATTAAGCACTAATGCAAACAGCACAGGCCGGTAACGATTCCACGCAGCGTTTTTCCAACGATTTTAAGCTGGCCTCAGGTTCCTTATGTGACTTTAAGCACTAAATGCATCCGTTTATGACCTGGTAAATATTACAGTCCTGGTCGATGTATTGTAAACAGCGTTCGGCCCGGTTGGTATTAACGCAAAGAAATATTTTCACAGTTCTTAGATCGAAGAAACTGGGGACGATTATAGTTCTTGGAACGCTGCGTATAGGGACCTGTGTAGGTGCTTTTCTTAGCGCACAGGAACCGTGAGTGATAGAAGTGCTTTTGTACATCCGGGCACTAACGCGTTTCAATCCAGTGTTTTTGTCTTGCATGCTCATTCCATGCCATTTTCGTTTCAAAGCAGCTCTCTGCTTGTGCCCGAGCTCCTGCTGGCGTTCTGACTGATCCTCCAAATTTCTCCCAGCTGGCACATTAATAGATCATCTGGCAGCGTCTTCCCCAGAGCCCAGCCTTCCGAGATCCCCCCCGCCCCGATCGAACTCCTGTCCTTTCGATGAGATCAGAGGTCAGAGGCGGCTTGGACCCAAATCACAAACCCGACTGTTTCATTCCGTCGTATCTGGAAGTCAAACAATCGAGATGTAAACCCTAGGGATTTCCACCCCTCCTCCCGACTTTCCACGGCGCATTAAGAGCGCCCACAGCGCCCCGGATAAGTACAGAACGCTTTCAGAGTGGATCCATTAGCTGCCGCAGCCAGTTAATGAATCCTCCGAATAACCCAGAACGCCGCGGTTGGTCATATTTCATAGAACGCAGGAGAAGATCAGATCCCTCGAACATTCGTCTGGGCACAAAGCTGAACCTCTTTGGAGGAACTCCATGAGAAGCTCCGTGAACGCAGGTGTATGAGCGTACTAATAGGGTATACGAGCACGGGGGAGTCTGTGTTCTATGGTACACACTGTGTGTGAGTGTGTGTGAGTGTTAGGGTAGTTTGGGGGACGTGTTAGGCTGTGCTCTGGATAAAATATGGGTAACATTCTCATTAGTAACCCGGAGATTTAAGCGCCCGAGTGCCAGGTCGTAGATATTAAGGCATTTATGGTTTACAAAAAAGGTGAAGCTTCAGTTTGTTATTAAAATGCAGAGCCGATGGTTAAAATAAATCAGGATTTACTGCATTAGTCTGCTTAGGAGCGATTAGGAGCATTTGTTGTAAACAAAATATTAATTGTGGGTATTTTGAACCCGTTTTGCTCTTGCTGTAAATATCTGACCCCATCCAGTACAAACCGATATGTCCCTCTGAGCTTTAAAAACGAAAAGGTAACGCGAGTGCTCAGGTTTTAGGAAGGCCCGTGCCCTACTAGCGCCGGGTTAAAAGCGGGCATGTGCTGCACTATAAGCGAGATGTGATCCTTTTTAAACGGGTCGCCTCGTGCTACAAAAACATACTGCATTTCACAAAGACGTTCTGGGCCCGTTCTGACCCTGTTCGTGTTCCACGCATTAGGCTTCCCGGTCCGTTTTGTCCCCTCGCACTTAATTTCTACGCCTGCTCCCAGACCGGACAGTGCCCGTCGTGTGACAGATGCCCTTTCTGACACAATCCATAGACTTGGGACTGGCACTAGGAGCATCCCGTGTCACTTCAGGGGCCGGGGAATTCTGTAAAACACACCCAAAATCTTCTGCACCAACAGGTTTTGCTTTAGGACTGGGCTCGGGGACGGAATCGAAGCCTTGACGACCCTAGACGACGTGTCCTGGCGGTCAGACTTTATCTGACTGCAGTGCAGGAGGTGAGGAGCGAGTCCAATCTTCATGCCGTCCCTTATACAGTTTTAAAATATTTGTTTCTGTGTGCGTGTGTGCGTGCGTGTGTGTGCTAGAGACACTGTGGAGAGATCTGGCTTCATCAGCTCTTAGCCAAGACGCTGCCAGGCTAGCAGAGTGAGTGGGTGGCAAGGTATGAGTCAGCCCCCAATAAATGGAAAATAGGAACAGAGGACATGCAGCGTAGGCTTATTCTGGGCGCAGAAAGTTTTGCAGCTCGAACGAGACCCAGGTGTAGCAGGTGTAATCACGCCACGCTGGCAGCAGCAAAGCCGAATCCTTTACAACAATAAACGTGTGTGTTTTTCGTACAGAAGTTAGTGCTTCAGTAACCGATAACAATGCTATTATATAACAATTCAGTTGAAGGTAATTCAGTGATATTGCTTTAATATGTTGTCTGAAAGCAAACCGCCTGGTGGCCGACTGTGGTAGTGCAGCAGTTCACCAGCCATGTTTTAAGCCCTGGCACTGCCAAGCCGCCACTGCTTTATCCTTGCGCAAGACCCTTTATGGTCACTTCTTATGATATATAACGAGCTAGGGTGTGTTACCGTACCGAAATACATTACCTCAGGATGCCCCTCTGACATCAAACTTCCATCACCTTATATATAAACACATCCAAGACACAAGTTGCTGTTTGGATGCCACACAATAGGAACATTAGAGGCAGCTCCAGGTCTCCCTGGAATTTCGGCGTATCGACGACCTTCAAACGAAGGCTTCTGTCCAAGTTACCATTTATCATCAAACCTTCAACGTTTCTATTCACTACGATCAAAATGAATCGGCTTGCTATTTAAACAACAAACCATTTAGTTTCATGTGTGTTAGGCACAAAATGCTCGCCATCACTGCACTTGGGCATGAACCAAATTGTTCGATTTACTCTAATAAACAATCACAGAGAGTTTGTCGATGTCGGTTATGCCCGTGTCCACGGCAAATAGTGCAGGAAAGTCTGTCCTTAACAAACCAAGGTCATTGAATAATGTTTTTTTACCGGTTCTAATAATACATACGTCCTCGATGCCCCTTGAAACAGCCCACGGCACAGGGACGACAGAAACAGACTTCAGGACGACCCGTGAGCCGTGACACCGCGCATTAATCGAGCGAACCAGGTTTCCCCGGATTCCCGTCGTTCCTGAACTACGTGCCGGCTTTCTCAAAAAGGTTAAAAAAAAAAAAGAGTTCCCATAACAGAGGTCTACTGCAACTGTGCAAAGCATATTTCATGTTTTCTATTGAATTAAGTTGCCCGTGCATCGACGGGATCAGACCAAGCTGTGCCTAATGGTTGCCAGTCAGTGGTCGGCAGCTGCGAAACATCCATGGACGTTCGAGCTGAGGTCACAGCCCCGACGAGCTGCGAGGCCCTGAACTAGGAGCGTTCGGTGGGCTCCACGCAGGCCTTCGGCGAGGACCTCGGGTAAGAACAGCACCGGCATGCCGAAAAGGAAAGATAGCGCGGCGGGACTTACCAGCACAGGAGCGTCCGTCCCCTCTCGCTTTATCCCTCAGCTCCAGGGACGAGGATGTAAACATGAGTGCAACGTGCGGAGCAAATAACAGGCTGTCAAACAGCCCGAGCTGCCTTCCCCTCTGGTCTCTCCCTCACTTTGGAACGAACATGCTCTCTCTCTTCCTCACACTCATCCAGCCACCCACGGAAAGCAGCAAGCCGAAGCCGTTAAGGTGCGTTCTTCTGCATCCCTAACCTTGCACCGTTTTATCTATCCAAAAAGTGCGATTTCCACAAGGAGCCCCTTGTTCCTGTTCTCCAATACGTCCTCCCCGCTCCCCCCCCCCCCAAATCTGTTCCTCCCCACCTTCTCAGTGCTAGAGTTACCTAACGAACAATGCACGAAGCTCTCAGCAGCCCACACACACACACACACACACACACACACGCTCCCTCCCTCACCGTCTCTCAAAAAGCTCCAAGAATGCCACCGGACCGAGTCGGAGCCGCTTCTAGACATGTGGTACCCGTCTAGTAAGCAGCATCTCAGTGTTCCAAGGCACGGACGTGTGTAGGTCTCCAGAGAAGATAGAACTTTAGAATAGAAAGAACAGCACCAGGTACCTTCTTACTAACTTAATTCTTACCATTAAACTCTAAGACCACCTAAGCAGGTCGGGTCCCTCTTTGAGTCCTGGTCCTCCCAAGGTTTCTTCCTTGCAGCGTTGAGGGACTTTCCTTGCCACTGCCGCCCTAGGCTTGGGGAATGTATTATTGTAACGCTGCTTTGAGTCAGTGCTCAGAAATGCATCCGAATTAAATAGGTGTGTGGTAATGTTCTGTTCTCTTAGCATACAAGTTTGGGCTAGAGTTAGCCTGGGTTTGGGCTGATCTGGGCTGGACTGGACTGTTTACGGTTAACAGACGTTTCTTGAAAAGATGCCTTTCTGTGAGACGTGCTTGTACAGAGGTGTCTGGGCTTCTGCTTTCGCTCACAGCCCTCGACGGCTGTTTTTATCACTCGCTACCCAACAACTAGTTGCTTAGCAACATGCCCAAGCACTGCAGAGCTGTAAACTCTATAAACAGTCGACTTTTCTGCACTTTGGATTTGGTTTGATCGTGACAGGGCTTTTGGCAGGCGTATAGCACAAATATAAATGTTGCTAGGGTTAGAATAAGTGTTAGGGTTAGAGTTAGTGGTGGGATTATTATGGTTAGGGTTGGGATTAGGGTTAGAATTAAGATTAGATTGAGGGTTACGGTTGGAATGATGGGTAAAATTATAATTAAAATGAGGGTTTAGGTTTGAATTAGGCGTAGAATTAAGATAAGGTTGAGGATTAAGGTTGGAATTATGGGTAAAATTAAGATTAGAATCAGAGTTAAGGTTTGAATTAGGAGTAGAATTAGGATTGAAATGAGGGTTAAGGTTTGAATTAGGAGTAGAATTAGGATGGAAATTAGGGTTTAGGTTTGAATTAGGAGTAGAATTAGGATTAGGTTGAGGATTAAGGTTGAAATTATGTGTAGAATTAAGATTAGAATCAGGGTTAAGGTTTGAATTAGGAGTAGAATTAAGATTAGAATGAGGGTTAAGGTTTGAATTAGGAGTAGAATAAAGTTAAGATAAAAGTTATAGTTATAGGATTGTGGTTTAAATTAAGGTTGGAATTAGGATTAAATTAAATTTAGGATTTGAGTTACAATTATGGTTACAATTAGGGTAGGTATTTGGTTCTGAGGTTTTATGGGGTTACATTTTAGGACTGGGGGCTCAGTGGGAGGTTAGAATTAGGATTGTGGTTATGGTTATGATTAGAGCTTAAAGTTGGGATTGCTCAACAACTGACCTGCAAACGCTGAATTTGTCGGCGAGGCTGAAAAGGGAACGCTCTTACGAGCAGTAGGCGCGTTGCCAGAAAGCTGATTAAAAAGCAGTGCGGTTCTGGTCTCAAATAATTGGGGAAAAACAGCTCTCCTTATTTCACCCGGCCTACAAATTAGTTCCCGTTTTGCCTTTGTTTCACGAGGAGCCCGAGCGTCATCAGAAAGCTCGCTGAAACACGTCCAGTTCACAGAAAGTCAAATCGGCTCGGACTTCGCCGACTCTGATCTCAGCCCAAAAACGATTCGCTCTTTGAACCCGATTGGAACCCTTCCCACTCTCGCCAGTGTTAACGGCATTATTTACGAGGGTTCGGGAACACATCTGAGCGGTACTACCGAGCACGGAGGCGGCTAGCAAGCTTTTGGAAAGCAACAGGAAAGAGAACGGGCGCTGCGAAGCTTAGGAAACGTGTTGCAAACATTGCACACGGTGCCGAGTTCGGGCTCTAACCAAGAGACGGATTTCGCCTCCTGAAGTGGGCCAGGCTGTAATGAGGGTCTCGGTGTACCTCCTAGAATTTTGAGAATTCTGCGTGCCTCAAATACTTGGCACGGCGCAAAGAGCCAAATCTGATTACATCATCTGCTTCGGAGAGAAAGAGAGAGAGAGAGAGAGAGAGAGAGAGAGAGAGAGAGAGAGAGAGAGAGAGAGAGAGAGAGAGAGAG